>JAJEKB010014592.1:555-34718 GCA_022393335.1 Macrotrachela quadricornifera
CCGAGCCCGGGAATGACCGAGCCCGTGAACGACCGAGCCCGGGAATGGCCGAGCCCGGGATTCCCGGGCTCGGTGCATGCCTAAACGGATCCAACATTGGAATTGTTCACCTGGGAAGTGAATACTAAAATGTTACTTTTTGTTATTAAAAACTGCGCTGTGAATAGCAATAACAAATATCTATTAACTGGTGACAATGATCTTTTACAAGTAGACATGCATCAGTCCTTGTGCGATACCCAGTCTGACTGGGTGGAAAGTGATGCGGGATATTCAACAAGTTCATTAATGGGTTGGATGGAAATAGGATTGGGTACCAGTCACGACTGGGTGTACTCAGTTCGACTGGGACCCAGTCCACCACTCATGACTGGAACTGGTGCATCCCTATTTACAAGCTAAAAATGAAAAATCTACATAGTATTATCTCCTCCAACCATTGGGACCTTTATAAAAAAATCTTTTGAAAGCTACTTTGGTTTCCGATATACCGGGTGTTCCAAAAGTTTTGCAACATTTTGTATTTTGCTTATGTCTCGGTATAGCTAAATGATAGAACCTTGGTTTTTTTTAAAAGATGCGCCTTAAAAAGCTCTACAAAAATGGTAATAATAAATTCTAATTGATTCGCATCAATGGTTTTTTCCATATTCGAAAAGGCAGATCTATATGTCAGTGATTTGTCCCACTGCTGTATCGACAACAGATTTTTCGTATCGGTTTCTGATCTTCCTTTAACTTTTGAACATTATCTTTTCGATAACACCTTTTATTTTAATCAATATTGAGCACTCTTTTATCGCTGAAATACTACTTTTAAAATCTGTAGCCCTTTTTCGTAAACTTTT
The DNA here is from genome assembly GCA_022393335.1 of Macrotrachela quadricornifera. Lineage (NCBI taxonomy): Eukaryota > Metazoa > Rotifera > Eurotatoria > Philodinida > Philodinidae > Macrotrachela > Macrotrachela quadricornifera. The sequence goes on from JAJEKB010014592.1 coordinate 1,404, forward strand.
TCGACAAATGTTGGAATCGAGTCTTTTTTCACCTGGTTGATGAGTTTTTTTTGTACGACCAGTTCCTCGTCATCCTGATTGTAGTTTAACATTAATTGATTCAGATTTTTTATATCAACGTAACCAACGATGAATATTACTTCAATGAACCTTGTTTGCCAATGCGTTAGCAATTTCTGGAGCTTTTTTTCCATTTCTGTAGTGAGCCAAAACTACATCTCGAAAAATCATGACTTCACCATTTCAAAATCAAGTGAAACAAAGTAGAAAAATATTGTCCAACTAGAGTAATAGAGAGCACTCATGCGCACTTTATTGATGTAAAAGGAATTTATTATTTCAATAAGCAATAGTAAATGCAGACTTTTCAAACTATTGTAAAACTTTAGTAAATAGTGTAAATACAGCAGTGAGACAAACCACTGACACATAGATCTATCTTTTTGAATATAGAAAACACCATTGATACGAGTCAATTAGAATTTGTTTTTACTATTCTTGTAGAGCTTTTCAAGGCGCATCTTTAAAAAAAAATAAAGGTTGTATCATTTACCTATCTATAATCATAGAATGATGCTGTCTATCTTTTCATCATGATCTACCGTCAAGCCACCCATAAAATGTCGAATACTGTCGGATTGGATGTTCGAATCCATCTTTCGTCTTCTTTTTTAAATGCTGCTGACTATAGTCTGAACGAGGTCAGCAGACAAAATGGATTAATAATGATTGGATTCAAGGACAATCTGGACTAGTCTAAGCGTAGTTGAAGGACATTTCTTCTAAAGGCGATTAGTCATGAAAAGTATCTAAGACGTTGTAGCCTAGACTCGGCGGTTATTGCGCACATTTTAGACTAGTAATGTTGTCTGTCTTCAAATATTTTGTTTGCTTACCTGGATACTCACCTCTTTTTTCATGTTGGTATCGTTAAGTAAACGGTCCCCTTCCATTTGCAGCTAGATAAAAATTCACCTTTGTTTTTCTTTTTGCTATGTTTATTATGTAGTAGGAGCAAGGGGGAAACAACTGATTTAAATCACCCCCTAAATCAAAATCAAATCACTCTAAATCATGCTAAATCACTTGAAAAACTGATTTAAGGTGATTTAAAGTCATTTTTAAATCACAAACTCCCAGAATCATGTTACCCCCTTGGAGTAGGAGCGAGGAAACGAACGAAATTTCGATTTTTTTTTTGCTTTTGCATTCTTTTCGAAGCATTATTTTTTATCGTTTCCGTTATGATCTGTATCTCCTCAGTAGTGTAGAACTCGTTAATTCGATTCGAGTTTTCAACTTTTATATTCATCTTTTTAACCATTCGACTTTTAAGTTCATGTTTCACACTATTTAACTATTCAGAGCTGCTATCTAATTGAATGTATAATATCAAGTGATGCAAAAAGGATTTTACATCATCTTTATTCAAGACAAAATAGAAATTTCGTTTTCAATCTATAACATATTTTAAAAAAAATGGATAATAATGGCTTTACTACAAATTAATAAAAAAGATACTCAATATGCTTTTTTGATTATCGTTCATTAGAAAAGTAGAAAAAAGTCAAGTTTTTACTGTACATGCATCCATAAACTATAAATTTTCGTTAAGATTCATAATTTCTTCTTAACATCATCAATACTAAAAAGCTGGCTCCAGTACTATTCCATACAGAGGAGCTGCACTCATATCACACGTCAATACTGTCTATGTACGGGTTTCGCACGGATTCTCACTGAGCTAGACGTCCGCGATCGATGTTTCACCCTCCACCCTCACCCTCACCCTCACACCCTCATACCCTCACCCTCAATTTTTAAAGCTTCGCGCACTGTTCGCGCATGTTGTTCTGGATTAAGAGTTACATCATATCTTATCAATACCACTTCTATTGGCTGTCCATATGGTCATAAAACACGCAGAACTCTCCATTTCATATTAAAGAATACGTGCATGTCATATTTATCAACAAGACATGATGCTATGCTAGCGAAGAAAACGAAACGTATGATAATCGATAGTGTGTTACCATTCTTTTCCATCAACCATTTTTTTCTGGTGTATAACGATATCAAATATGAAATGAAGAATTCTGAGTGTTCTGTGGGGTGATGAAGAACGAGTAGAAGTGGCATTGATAAGATATGATCTAACTTTTAACCCAGAACAGGTTGCATGAGCAGTGCGCGAAACTTTAAAGAATTTATACTTGAATATTCTACTTTTCTTCAAAACCGATCATTTTTCATTTCAGTCTCTTCTCGTATATATCTTGAAAATTCGATAGCACGAGAATAAAAGTGCGAGCGCACGAATCCTTTTGAGGTTTTCCATACCTCATTGAATTCTACCTAACATCAAAAGGTGAGACCTAGCGGGCTTGAACACCTGGGAAAGTTCCCTTGTAAGTTGCTTGAAATTCAGAAACAATCAGTAAATTTTAAATGTTAATAAGAGAAGTTTTCTGATAGTGATATTAGATATGTATATGAAGAAGTGGCATCTTTCCATACACTATCTACCGTATAATTTTTGCTTCATCTTGGCCATTTTATTTTTTCTTGCTGCCACCAAGGACAACCTAATTTTAATGTGGCTATCAGAAGGTTTCTATTGTTGCCATTTAACAATTAAGGATCGATATCGAATTTCAGGCAACTTAGCAGACTTTTGTTTATCTATGGATTTGGCACATTCGCTTTTTCCTTTATCAACGTTGAATTCGTAAGCCAATTCAACAATACGAAGTTTCAAATTTGTCTCACACATTTCTAATAGACAATTAAGTATACTATTATCTAAAAGTATGACTGCTTATCGAAAGTAATCTTGCGATAAGAAAAATACAGGATAAAAAATTAAAAAAAATGATGAGTTATTTTTGCAAAACATTGTAATTATAATTAATTACTTATATGAGAAGAATTTGTTGAGCCTGTCTGTCAAATCTATCAAGATGCTGATATGGCGAGTCCAAATTCATACTCTTATACACTGCGACACTCGTTTTAGATTGTATTCCAAAAAAAGAATCTATTACAAGAGAAAGTTAAAACCTACATAGTATTAAAACACAGACAAAAAAATCTAGGTTACTGGATTGAAAACATCGAAAGCCAGGTGTCTAAATTATGTACAGTCCTCAGAGCAATCACAAACCCCCAAATCTATCGAAATACTTTTATATAGGTTCTCATTCAAACTCAATTTACAAATTTTTAGTGACCAGAATTTTATTTTTCTATACTTCATCTGATTCAGAGACCATCATAAGCGTCTCACGCATAGCCATGAGCATACGCACGTTGCAATCGTCTATCTATCTTTGTTTTGCCAACAATTCTCGACCATTTGAACGCTATAAACGCGCACTTCATAAACCTCCGTGAAACCTAACATAGGTGTGAGTATACGTACGAAACAGTGCATCACGCTCATGAATGTTTGGTCTAATTTCACAAGTAAAGTGCTTCAATAATTTACTATTATCGTTAATTCAACTACAAACATATAGTTGTTGAGCCTATCTTTATTGTGCATGTTGGTAAGTGTGACGAAGAAGAAGAAGAATACTCCTGCCTTACTTCTACCTTTCGCTATGGGAGGCTCTCCGAAGACGACTTCGATATTTTTCCAACAACTATTGCTAGCTGCAGTTCTAGACTGAAAGTCGGCTTAGCGCACAGTTCTTCTCACTCAATTACTTAAGCTCGGTATATACACTGACTAGTCACATACTAGGCAAAGATCCGGTGTATGTCACATGTTATCAAAATGCTATCGGACAGATGATCCCAGATAAATAGCCGTTAATAACTTGTCTAAGGTTATTCCATGACTGGTAGTACAGAGATTTGAACACGGTACCTTCTGGATACGTGCAAGTATGACGATCATGTCTATGAGAGTCTGATGCTATATCGATAATGTCTGTAGGAATGGTGAGTTCAAATTTCTATCCATATACACTTCAATAAATTCTTTTAGATCATGTTTCACATAAAGTTTGAGATTTGACAATGATTTCAGAAAAAAAATATATCGAAAACCAAAATACCTTTCAAACAGTTTCTTTTTATCATAGACGCAAATGATCAAGCTTCAACAAGATAAGATGTTTTGGTTATTTTAAGAGAATCATGTGTTCTTGCGGTAAACATTCGATAAACTACGCCATTAATAAATTCTATCTAGAGGTTTGTTGGAAATTCTAAATAAATAAAAAAAAATGTCAACATACGATAACAGAGATAACAAACTAGTATAAAAGCATCTGATACTTTATATTAGATGAGGGTGAGGGGTGAGAGTGAAGAATCACTGACCATATTTCTTCAGACAAATTTGATGATGATAAGACTCAGAGTGTTCTGTAACATCTTGAAATGAGAGTGAGAAAACTGTAACTCAACTAGAACATGTGAGGGTGAGGCATAAAAATTTGTGACGATCCTAACTTGAGTAAAGTTGCGTGTGATTTGGTTAAACAAATTTAATAATCGAATTAGTCATTCGAGAATTAGAATTTATTCTGGCAAGAAATAACATTGGTATATTAGATATTGATTACAATCATTTTATTATAGAAATTTCAATTCTCAAAAGCAGTTTTAAGAGTCATGTTGATTCGAAATATTAAGTAACATGTAATAAGATGTATTTTTATATAGTTTGAAGTAAAGAGTCATTCGATTATTATTTAATTAATTCAAAAGAATTAAATGAAAATTTCTTTATTTTCATAGATTTTGTTATTTTCAAGAAAACAATGGTGTCTGATACGCAGTATCAAAGTATGAATTTCATATAGTTACTTATTTTTGACTTTTTTTTTGCTTTACTTGAAGAAATCGGCGTCAAAACAACAGTGTTTAATAAAGATGAGCGGAGGATAGGCAATGCTCAAGAAACAACATCACAAAAACCACCGTAAGTATAACTTCAACATATTGTATATAACAACAGTGAAACAAAGGAAAATAAAAAGTTAGGTTTTCTTATATAGTAATCGATAGAAGTTTTTTCTTTGAGTTTTTTCCAAATAAATAAACAAATTTCCCCTTTTTATATATATGTGTAGATTTTACTCCTTTAAATGAAGCAAATATTAATGATAGTTTATTTATTTTGAATAGAAACAAATGTCGTCGATGGACTATCGGTCTTATGTCGATTACCATCGTGGCGGCATTGATCGCAGTTACAATTTGGAAACTGCCGTCTAACAATAAAAAATCAATAAAATCAACACAAAAGAAAGGAGGTTAGCTTTGAGTTTTCATTTGATCATCAGCAAACTATCTAGATATATGTAGATGCTGAAGATATCTTCGTCAAGGCTGTTTTCAGCACAACCTTTATGTCAAATGATGAAAATCAAGAAATGATAATAACAAATATGGATGATATCAATAATCACGTATGACAGTTATTGAATGATTTATTTGTATCATTCATCTATTTTCTTGTAGATATCAATGAAAGTGAATGAAAAGAAGGTTCAAATTATAAAAGCATTTTTCCGTAATCGTTCACTACCAAAAGAGTATTAATACTAAATATTATTTTCTTATGTATCTTTCGATTTCAATTAAGGTTTAAATGTAACAATCAACTGTCTGGAAAAATTCTTCAATTGAATATGATGACTTCTTATTCACCTGAATGTACATCGAAAAAAGAAAATATTTGCAAGATTCAATTTTTGGAAGAATTTAAAAATATGTTTAATCAAAAATTAAACACTCCTGTCACATTTCAATTCGATAACAATCGTTCCACAAGTACTATTATTAAAATATGTACTCTCACAGAACTTTTAGGTAAGACAAAAAATATCACATGATTACTATTGTATTATTATTAATTCAGAAACAGACAAAGAAGAAGAAGAAGAAGAAGAAGAAGAACAAAATAAAATAAACGAACAACAAATAATAGAAGAAAATTTGGAAGAAGGACAAAAATTCGAACAAATACAAAGAGGAGATGAAGAAGAAATGGCAACTTCAACTGTAACAAATTCGAAAAATAGTAAGTCATTCTCATTTTTTCTGTTAACGATAAAACAATCTAAGATTTTAAAAATGATAATCATTTCGTTTTTGAAATTCTCAAAAATTGTTGTAATGCCAATACTAATAAGATTATATGGAAATGATTTCATTTATATTATTTGTATATTTCGTGAAAATTGAATTAAAAATAGTGTTGAAGAATATGAATATTAATTTAGATTTATTACTTTGACTAATAGTGTTAAATACAACTAAAGAAGTTTGGTAGAACTTTATTAAAACTTTCAAATAAGGATGAATCAATAGAAAAAATGTGTTTGACATATAAAATTATTTCTATAATCATTTTCTATGTAAACCAAATATTTACATTGTACTTAGTCGATTATCTCGTTTTTTTTGTTCTGAAAATTTCACAATTAAATATTATTTCATGTTGAAAGCATATTTCTAACCTTATAATTGTCTTACTATATGAACTAATGAATTCAGTTAAAACTAATTTTCTAGAATGTCTTGTACTGTATTTCTTCATTCTAAATTCGAATTTGAAATAATTATGTTTCACTATATAAAATATTAATAATTAAATCAAGTTAGAAATTTTGAACTAATCTTTCTGCTTTTTGCAAAAGAAGAATTTTATTAATTAATATATTAATTGAGTAGATTTTTTCTCAATTGAATAAAAAAAACCTCATTTGTTTTCGACAGAGTATATACAAACTTATAAATCATATTATATTAAATTTTTAATACAATCAAATCTTTGATTTCTAATCTGAAATTTTCTCCATAATAAAAATCTCAATCAGATTAGATTATTTCAAAGTTTTAGAAATTTTTAATAAATTATTCTTGATAAATGAGCACTGAGACACATTTTTTCTTTTTATAGATAAGAGCTTTGAAATGAATAAAATTTGAGATTTGTGTTACTATAAAATTTAAATAAAATATCAATATTCCAGTCCAATTACAACTTGGATCTATACCATTTTTGGTATTGTCAAGTTCTATATATCTCACATTGATAGATGAAAATCTGAGTTCGAAAGATTTTTAACATCTAGAAAAGTATTTCAATTTGAAAGAGATTATAAATAAATCATTTTTTCATATATTCTTTTGATTTTATATAACAATTTCTGAATAACAAAATCTACATCTATGACAAATATTAAAATCAAAGATTTGATGTTTTATTCTGAAATTTTTGTTTTTTATTTATTAGATTCAATCAATATTGCAAATCCAGATATTGTATTGAAACAAACCACATGTTCAAAGACAATTGGTAAAATTGTCCTCGTTCAACTGTTAGGTGAAGAAACAACGAATATCTGGGATGATACTCGAATGGATAAGATTTTGAATAATGCACAAAAACGAAAACTTCGAACAGTAACTCTGTTCGAGGATACAACTTATCGTTTACGTGTGCAGCTAGGCTGCAGAAGACGATCACGTGGAAGTTCACTTGTAAATGTTTGTGATCTTGATCAAAATATTCATGCATGGATAGATTTTAATAATAATAATGGATTTGAATTATCAGAAAGACAAGTTCATCATCATTATTATTCAGACAATTTCATACCAGAGGCCATGTACGATGTGAATATTCGTATACCACCGATTGATAATATACATACCAAAGGAGGATCACACAGAATGAAAGTTACACTCTTACCTAGTGAACACTACCAAAGAGATTGTGGTGATATTCGATATAATCCATCCAGATTCTATACAATTCAAATCAAGCAACGAGCAAGATATGCAAGTAAATATTTATTTATTTATTAATTAAGTGTTTTACCATTGATATTAGAAAAAACTTTTCTTAGACATTCTCTTCTTTTATTATCTCATAGATCGACTTCATAGACAATTTATTTTTCTTTATCAAATTAAATATTATTCAATAGATTAATCTTTTTTTTTCTGATATTAAAAAAAAAACATTTTTATGAAAGAATTTTTGTTTGACTTTAATATTTACGCCTAATTTAGAAATTAAACACATTAAAAAAAATATTTTTCTCTTTGATTGTTTACAATATAATTTGTAAAAATATTCTAAAAAAAATTATCTTTCTATAAACGATTAAAAATAGTCAAAGAATATTTTTATTTAGTATCATCAATTTTGTTCTTTTTTTTCTATCATTATATTGAAATAAACATTAATCTTGAGTTTATTTTTCATCTTTGTATAGGGTTGTTTTAGATAAAAATCTCATATAAAATATAATAGAATAGCTATTATTAATGAGGATGATTGTTGATTTTCTTTATTATAATAAATGAATTTAAATTATCAATATATATAATTTAATATAATGAATATCTTTTTATTTTAGTTACAGCACCACCACCTGCTAATATTGTGTACAGACATCCTATATGTTATCTCAATACAGCGAAAATCCAGCTTGTATTATTAGCTGGAGAAAAGGGATCTCAAATTCGTGACGACTTACCATCAAATACTTTATTGAATGATCATCAAGATCGACATCACTTGTCTGTTACAATTCAGGCTCAGACAGTATATCTTATGAGAATAAAACTTGACTGCTCATGGCAATTAAATACCGAGTTATTTGCACATGGTTGCAACTTAGCTCAAAAAGTCCAGGTATTCATCGATTTAGATGACAACAACCATTATGATTTAAATGAAGTAGCAACACCTTTCATGTGGCCAATAACAAGTTATTTACCAGAGGGAATATACGATATACAGATACATGTACCTTTTATTGATGAAAGATACGTAAAAACGGGTACGCATACTATGCGTCTCGTTATCACCTCCAGCGACGAATATGTTAGACTTTGTGATCATTATGGCCATTATGGTCATAATGAATCACGAAGTTACACAATAAATCTCGTGCAAAGAGCGCAATACCATAGTAAGTATACATTTAGTTACTAATAGGAAGTTTTCGATAATAATATTAAATAATAAGAATTTCGAGTTTTTCATAGTTGAAAATTATAACTGAACAATGTTAATATAACTAAGAATAAATTTTGAAATATTCTTGATAAGAAATAAAAAAAAATATTGCATTATTTTATTAAGACAAGTCGAAGAAACTTTGTCTAGAGATTTTTTAATTGTTAGTTTTTTTTTGTAAATTATTGAAAAAAATATTCACATGATTAAATTTATTTTATACAGAAAGTAATATAAACAAGTTTAATAATAATTCTATGAAGATTAATCGATTAAAAGAATAATATAATTGTATCATATAAGAAAACGATTTTTCTCACATATGACAGGAATTATTATTCATGTTTAATATTTTAATCAAAACATTATATTTTATTATTTGAACTTTTTTTTTTCTAGCACCAATTAGTGTTACAACTCCTAATATAGTATTAAATGACGCAATCTGTTCTCTTCATCTTGGCGGAATTCGTCTTGTTCTTATGGGAGGAGAATATCGCACTCAAATACGGGACGATGCATCAACAAGAGCTGTATTGAGCACCAACAATCAAAAGCAACAGTTTATGTCTGTTGCTTTATATGAGGATATGACTTATTTGCTCCGCGTCCAACTCGACTGTGGACAACAATATAATAGAGATTCATACCTCACCAATTGCCATCTTATTTATGAAATTAATATTTTTATAGATCTTAATGACGATGGGCAGTTCGATGATACGGAGAATGTGACTCCGTATCATTGGCCTATCTACAGCTATACACCAGAAGGCGTATATGATATACAAGTACATACGCCTATTATTGATGGACATAGGGTCAAGAATAATCCACATAATATGAAATTAATTGTCACATTGAATGAACAATATCGTACAAAATGTCAAAATTATGATTATAGAGATACGAGAGAATATAGTATTACTCTCCTCCCGAAAACAAGACATGTAGATATACACAATGGTCTCTCATTTTTGCCATTACCTGATAATGTATGTAGTCAGACTAATGCTCATGTGGTATTGGTGCTTATGAGTGGTGAAAAAGGCACTCATATTCGGGATAACATATTAACAAATACACCACTGAACGAAAATCAAAATCGACATCATTTAGCCGTATCTCTGTATGACGATACTACCTATCGCATAAGAGTCCAGCTTGATTGTTCTCAACCATCTAGTAGAGGTCAATTGAATAGAAACTGTAATTTAATACAAGATGTTAATGTCTATATTGACCTCAATCATGATGGCACCTATGACGAATCAGAAAGTCAAGTGCCGCATCGATCACCATTAGCCAGCTCCATGCCACTCGGTATTTATGACCTAGAACTTTATATCCCGATTATCAATGAACGGAATATGGGATTAGGATCATATAACATGCAAATTGTAGTTATGCCAACTCAAGAGTACATTACAAGATGTGGTCGAATCGATTACCGTGAAGTAAAAAGTTATGTAATCAATGTGATTCGTAAAACAACAACAAATGGCAGTAAGAGTTTTTTTTTGAAAAAGTTACTTTTATGATAAGAGCAAAGTAAATGACTATTGTGATAAGTTAAACTAGAAGATCGAATATTTTTTTAATAGAAAAGTAAAATGCGTTATTTAGATGTTTTTCTATAATAAAAATTAATATGCTGTTATACATTTTCTGATACAAACTTGACCATGCAGATGTGTAAAAATAAATTTTGCATATATTTATTATCAAATTAATTTTCTAGACTTCCTTATCTATTTAAAAACGCTTAATGACATTATGTATGATTCATATTATAGAGAAAGCAATAAAATGAAAATCACAATTTGAAATATAATCCTTGAATTAAATTTATTATATTCGTCACTTTTCAATTGATATATTTAAACAGTTTTTATTTATCTATCTTAAGGATTTTTTGGATTAAATTAATAGAATAAAATTCGCAATTTATTCAAATTAGAATTTAGTCTTTTACTAATATTATTTAATTCATTAAAAATAATTTTAATAAATATATACTGTATTTTGTAATTTATTTATCGTTAGATTTGTTTTTACTAGAATACAACAATTTAACCTAAAATGATACTATCTTGACAACAATAGAATATTGTTAAGTAAATCATTTTAGAATGAGAGACAGACGATTATTAATTAACATAATTTTGTTTGTTTGAATATTAATTTTCATAATGATAGAGATATATTAATTTCAATAATAATATGTCATATTTTCTATTTTAGTAGATTACAGAGAGACGTACTGTTCTCCAGGCAATTTGGTCTGTTTAGCAGGTACTAGTGCACTGTCTTCGATCCAATTAAAAGGTGAACGACATACAGAGTTGCGAGATGAGACGAAATGGTGCAGTTCAACAAATAATTACAATGATCAAACTGATTTGGTGGTCACATTATATGACCAATCAGTTTATCAGCTTCACCTGCAATTATATTGTGTATCACAATGGCAATATGGAAATTCAAACAATCAAGATCCATATTTGTTTGAATCAAGTTGCACACATATTCGTTATATTGATGTATATATGGACTGGAACAACGATGGGTTATTTGATATCAGTAGAGAACGAATAGTATCAAGCGACTGGTATACAGATAGTCAACAAAACGATTATAACTTTAATATTGTCACGCCAACGATTGATGGTAGAAATTACTTGAGTGGACCTCACCGTATGCGTATAATTATGACACAAAATGAAAGAAGTCGTAATGCATGCTTCAATACTGGGTATGGCGAAGCCCGGGATTATACAATAAATATTTCATCAAAGCCGTCATATTAAATAATGGCATTGACGATTTATTGACAATATTATTATAATCATCATCATCATCATGTCCCTTAGGCTTATCGCCCGTTGGGGCCAACCATTTTATGGGATCAGATTTTTCCACGCCTGTCGGTCTTGCGCAAGATGAAACAGATCTTGCCCACTGCGTTGACACCATTCAGTTATGTCATCCAGCCATTCTCTGCATGGACGCCCTCTTCGAGATTTTCCATCAATTTTTCCAAATAGTAGATGTTTTATCAATCTACTATCGTCCATTCTGCAGATGTGGCCAAACAACCGCAGCTTCCTCTTTTTGATGGTATCGATTATCGTCTCCTCTCTTGATATTCGTTTCCGAGTATCTTCGTTTCGTATCATGTCCTGCCACTTTATCCTTAGAATTCGTCGGTAACATTTCATTTCAAATACCAATAATTTTTTCCTGTCGGCTTCTTTCAAAGTCCATGTCTCTGAAGCGTATAGTAGGACACTGAAGACACAAGTGTTTAGGATCTTTAGTTTGTTTTCTATCTTCAGTTTTTTGCTACTCCAAATATGTTTTAAAGAAGCGAATGCACCTGTCGCTTTTCCTATTCGCCTTTTGATTTCCTCTGAGCAGTTATTATCCCAAGTAATTAGGCTGCCGAGGTATTCGAATTTATCTACATTTTCTATGGTGCCGTCTGCTACCTGTATCCTATTTTCAATATTCTTGTCTCCAAAAACCATGGTTTTTGTTTTATTTATATTAATCATCAGTCCAGACTGTTCGGCTGCTGTTTTCGTTAGCTCAACTTGGTGTTGAAGTGAGCTGATATCTTCATCGATGAGATCAATATCATCTGCGAACCTGAGATTGTTTATCAATAATCCGCTGACATTGACTCCGCAGGTGTTCTGCCTCACCTGATCCATTATTCTTTCAAGGTATACGATGAAGAGGAGTGGAGACAGAGGATCGCCTTGTCTTGTTCCTACGTCCGTTTGAAACCACTCGCCATAATCATTACCAATTCGAACAGCTGACTGTGACTTTTCATAGATGTTTTGTAGCAGTGTGATTACTTTTGCATCAACACCATATGATTTTAGCGTAGCCCAAATTATTTTATGTTTGATCGTATCGAATGCTTTTTGAAAATCAATGAAACAGTTATAGATTTTCTTTCCCTGTCTTTTTGCTTTCTCGGCCAGTAGTCTAAGCATCAGAATCTGGTGTATCGTACTTCTGTCTCTCCTAAACCCCGCTTGTTCTTCTGAAAGGTATGGATCTAGATAGGCTTTTAGTCTATTCAATAGTACAATGAGGAATACTTTTCCTGTGTGATTAATAAGTGAGATCGTTCGATAATTAGAACAGTTACTAAGATCTCCTTTTTTTGGTACAGGTACCAAAATAGATTTGCCCCATTCATCTGGAACTGTACCTTCGTGCCATGCCTTATTACAGAGCTGATATATTTGACGTGCTAGTGGCTCTCCTCCAGCTTGTAGCATCTCTGCTGGAATTCCGTCTGATCCTGGACTCTTATTTCTTTTTAATGTACGTATTGCTGTTTGGACTTCAGAATACAGGATGTCTTGATTGTGGTCAAGTGTGAGAGGGGCGATGTCTTCTAGTTCTTCTACCACCTCGTCTCCGCCACCAGGATCTTTATACAGACTGCTACAATACTGTGTCCATCTATCTTTGATACCGTCTTTTGTCTGTAATAATGTGCCCTGTTGATCTCGTATCACATTGACTCGAGGTACAAATTCACTTTTTAGTATTTTTAATAGACTATATGCTTCTCTAGTATTACCAATGTTTAGACCTTTTTCAGCTTGTTCGCACTGATTTTGAATCCAGCATTCTTTGTCCTGTCTTGCAGATTTTTTGACCTTCCGACACAATTCTTTATATTGCTGTGCATATTCTGTGGAAACGTTTTTCATCTGTTTTAGTTCTCGTTTTTCATCAGCAAGTTTTAGTGTCGTTTCGGAAATCCAGGGTTTTTTTGTTTTCCTTTTTGCTGGTATCGTTTTCTCTACTGCATTTTCAATGGCCTGTCTTATCTTGATTGAATGCTCTTCCAGACTACATGTTGGTCCTATATCCTTTATGTTATCCAATAGTGTAGTACTGTATGATTGTCTTATATTCTCATCTTTTAACTGGTTTACATCAACTCTGTACGAATGACGTGGTTTGTTCAACATTTTCTTAAGTCGCAGTTTGATATTGCATAAGACCAGCGAATGGTCTGAGCTTATGTCTGCACTTTGAAAAGTTCGACAGTTGATGACTGAGGTCTTCCATCTTTTTTGAATGAGAATCAGATCTATCATATTCTTGTGAATTCCGTCTGGCGATGCCCAGGTCCATTTTCTACTAGGTTTCTGTTGAAAACTAGTATTACATATATAGAGATCATGTGTGGTAGCAAATTCTAGAAGGCGTTCTCCGCGTTCGTTTCTAACGCCATATCCATATTTGCCCATAACTGATTTCCAATCTGCATTTTCACTGCCAATTTTAGCGTTCCAATCTCCTGTCAAAATGATTATATCTTTTTTATCTGTCTTTGTTATTACTTTTTCAATATCGCTGTAGAATGCTTCAATTTCTTCTTCTGATGATGCAGAAGTTGGTGCATATACATGTATGACTGTTATCTTTAATGGTGTTGCGTCAAATCGTGCCGAAATTATTCGTGGACTTATTGGATTATATCCTATTAATGCCTTTTTTGCTTGTGGACTTAATAAGAAACCGACACCCCTCATATGTACAGTTTCTTCTCCTGACCAGATGAAATCTCCATTCGGTGTTTCACCTTTTCCTGTCCATCGCACTTCAGAAATACCAATTATATCATATTTGAAACGTTTCATTTCGTTTCGCAACAATTCCAATTTTCCTGCAGCCCATAGGGTCTGCACATTCCATGTTCCTACTGTCAAAGAATTTTTAGCAGGCGTTAGTTTTTGCGTGTTTTTTGTCGTATAGTTCGTATATAAGTTTTTTCCAGTTGCCAATTTATCGACTCTGCCCTGGTCACTCAGCAGAGGACGCGGACCTTGTTCACCCGGGCGCCGTCCGAGCCGGTATGAGTTTCCTCTGAAATCGTTCATGGTTGGTTTCTGTCGTCTTGTTCTTTTTACAGACGGCGGTATCTGCACCCCTTCCGTCTAACACTCCTCCTTTATCCGGACTTGTGACCGGCATAGCGTCCAAAATCAGTGAACTCTATGGTGGAGTTTATTATTATAATAATGTTGTATAATCTTTTTTTCATTTATTTCTTATCTATATCATGTAATTCGTCGCTTCTTCCCTTTTTCTTTCTTTTATCTAACTATATGTATTCGTTCAGTTCATTTTTAAAATTACAAAAAATAAAAGATCGTATGCGATTCATATCCTATAGATACTCATCAAAGAAAGAGAATGAGAGAAAACATAAAGAACGATACTAGACACATTATTTAAAAGTTTCCAAATTTGTCTTAGTAATATATTATGATACTTTTCTTTTTAAAAGTTGATCTCTAGTCTATTATTCATTAAATAATATCATTATATTATCCCATATCATAGCCAAATGTTGCCGTATATATATTGAGCTTGTTCGATAGGCACAGAAGATGTTAGAGATGTGATATCCTCTCATCTCCCCGTCAATCGCCAAAAATTTTCGCTTCTTCCTAGCAAAATTTACATAATTTCCTTGGAAAACCAAATCGCCGTGAAAGGATTAAATAAAACAAAGTAACGATAAAAATGAATTAAAACTACAAAAAATTCTAAGTACTTGTCATCTTAATAAAATACTTTTTTTTCTCATGTTGTTTCATTTATGTATATCAGGTAAAATTAAGTTTTAAGTTATTAAATAGAAGAAAGACAAGCTTTACATTTTTTAGTAAAAAATGTTTTCTTTTAAAGCCTTTATATTGTATCAAAATTCAGATTGACATTTTGTTTTATTACTTTTGCATCATATTCAGTATTATAAGCTCATATGAAAAAAAAAGGTGTCGTCCACTCTCGTTCATTTCAAAAGAGTGGAAGATTTTAATCCACTCTGCTACTTAGGTATGAATTAATGATATACTTAAGTTAGAAAAATCTCTATTCAAGTTGCCACATATCAACTCAAAAAGAATCTGATTTGTTTATTATCTGTCATTACAACTATTGCCGTCATATTGCATAAGTCTTCTTTATTTATGCACTCAGTATACAATCTATTCGAGTTTTCTCAAAAGTCATATCAATAAACTTTTATGAAGTTTGATAATCGACTGTTCGTTTTTCGTCATATATAGCAATGAGAGGATTTTGTATGAATTAGTTTATATCGGAAACTATTAAAATGAAATAAATCGATAAGCCATGATTGAAGATAGTATTCAATAATCATCGGAAAAGTTTATAATTTGATTCGAGTAAAAAGATTTCGAAGCACTAACGAAACAAAAATTAAGAGAAAAACTTCTTTTTAATTAATTTCTGTGTGATTGTCTCGACTGAAGTCTATAATTCATTGAAAATCATCTTAATTTTATCTTTAATAGAAATATCTTTTCTGTCGTGGATTTATTTATTAAATTTGTGCCAAAAGAAGAAAAAAAAATAAATGAATAAAAATAGAAAAATTTATTTTTTAGGAATAATATTTAATGTTCGTATGCCACGAATAATTGTTTGTTGATATTTGTCATGAATATTTCTTGATATATCATAAGATAATTGAGCAATTGATTTTTTTAATTGTTTATCATCATTAATTTGTTGAATTTGCATAAGATATTTTTGTAAAATAAAAATTTCTGCTCGACAATCATAACAATGATCAAGTCCTTCTGTTTCAATATGATCAAAATCATGTTCATAATACATTGTTCTTGTTACATTATTAAAATGAATAATAGATCTTTCAAAATCTTTATAATTATATTCAATTTTTTCTGGATCTTTTTCAATAATTATTCGACATTCATTACATCGTTTTGAAGACCATAAATCTAACAATATTTCACCTTGAAAAAATTCAAATGTTGGTTGTATATGAGGTAAACGAAATATAAATAAAGAACCATTTGGTTTCATAATTGAATGCCATTGCATTTGATTAATCATATCTTCATGTATATCTTGATCAGTATTATCATGAGTCGTAAATGTTCGAATATTACAAATGAATAAAAGATTTTTAACGTTCTTACAATATTTTTCTGCTAATTTACTTGTAAATTTTTTTTGTATTATTTTAATTTGTGTAGTTTCCTTTGTATTAAATTCATTTTCATCAATAAGAATAAAATTAAGATCAGGAAATAATGAAGTAAGATAATTTAAATGTATTCCAGGTGCACCACCAGCATAGATTACTAAACAATCATCTTTATTATTAAATTTTGTTAAAAATTCAATTTCTGATAAAAGAATTTTTCTTTGTCCCCAATATTCAGTTGTATTTACTTCTCGTTGATTTGTTATTCCTGATATTGTTCGATTTAAGGGAAATTTTGAAGGTTGACGATTTTCATCAGTAAATTCTTGTGTAAAATAAATAAGTTCTTCATTATTAATGAAAACTTCATGTAAATGTGGATTTTGATCATAAATACGTTGTTCATTATCAGTAAGTTGCAAATCATTTACATCATATTTTTGTTCAAATTCGATTCTTTTTATAACTTGTTTTTCATCTTTATGTAATTTTGATAGATCAATAGAAGAATTAATTATTGGTAATTTTGCTTTTCGTGCAGCACTAGATTCAGAAGAACATTGATTTTCATCTTTTATTCTTGGATTATTTGGTAATCCTTTTGTGAATCTATAAAATATCAAAATTTTTTTATTATTTGAAAATAAAAAATCTTTTTTTTTCTTAAAATATATTTCGACTGTCATGAGAAAATTTTCTGTGATGCTTCATTAAAAATATATAATTTTCATTTTGTTTTAAAGATAAAAGTATTAATGACATACTGTCGTGATGTTAATAATGGTCGAAATAATTTCATCATTTCTATAGACCATTGAATATCATCCATGGCTCGATGATTAACTGTTTCTTTTCCATCTGAAGCTAATTGTCTTGCAAATTTTGATCCAGTTGCTGGTGCCCATCTTTTCATCATTTCACGAAATGAACTAACATCAATAACACGATAATGAAGATAATTGTGAACACTAGGCATTTGAGTTTTCATAACTTCTTTATCAACATGAATTGAACTACCTCCTAATGGACAAGCCTTTTCTGGACAATGACGTTTTATTAGATCTAATAATTCTTCTTCCATTTGTTTTTTTGTTATTTTCGAATTTAAAACTTCATTAAATAATCCATTTCCACCTTCATTAATATCTCTAAATGCATTTTGATGCCATTCACCCAATCCATCAATTATTTTCCGATCAAAATGAACAACCCATTCTTCTAAAAAAATCCAAACAATTTTATATAAATTCCAGCTTCTGTTATGATATATATGTTAAACTTGAAAGTTGAATTCGACTATTCAACTATTCATATTTTGAAGTATTCAAGCTCTCACGCTTGAGGAGGGCGAGACTAAATATCGACGTGACCGTGAGTCACGGAAATTTTTACTGCTTGTATAAGTCCCATACCGTTCCTACATCCATGTACATATGTATTATTATACAGATAGGCCTGTTATACACTACTGATACCGAGTTCAACAGGGAAGCAGTGAGGTAATCATCTCCTCCTTTCCCTTTCTGAGACAAGTGCTTCTATTTTTCTCGAAAAAAGCAGACGAAAAATGAGTTAATACTACTTTGAGTTATTCTTAAAAAGTGATTTTCACCCACTACCGCTCTCTTTTTTGAAAGTGCTAGATCCTACATTGACACCAGAAAAACGAATATTTGTTTTATACGGTTTTGAAACGGTGAGTAATCGAGTGAATGCAACAAGGCAATCGCTGCTCATTCGAGAAGATTTTTTGACTTTACTCAGTAAAAGCGAGCGAAAATATCTGCATACTATTCGAGTGCATGTCAGAATATCATATTCCTCTCGAAAAACTGATACACGGTATTTGAAAAATATATTAAGTTAATAAAT
Organism: Macrotrachela quadricornifera; assembly: GCA_022393335.1. Classification (NCBI taxonomy): domain Eukaryota; kingdom Metazoa; phylum Rotifera; class Eurotatoria; order Philodinida; family Philodinidae; genus Macrotrachela; species Macrotrachela quadricornifera. The sequence continues at coordinate 20,291 of JAJEKB010014592.1, forward strand.
CTTTTAAAATCGCATTAAAATGAATATCTCGTTCAAAACCAAGTTTGTTTGTGTGCCCCAAATGAACTTGATAAATGGATACTTCATTCTAGACTTTGATCGATGCATTAACTTATATGTCAAAACATCCATCATTTTAATATGAAGTCACTATCACATTATTTTGCTAGTGTAGAGAATGTCATCAAACACTGAATAAAGGTTGTTTCTATTTGTGAAGATTATAATATGATAGCTATTAGTAGTGTAAAAAAATGAAAAAAAGTAGTTTACATTCAGACTGACAGTAGTGTTAAATTTGAAATTTGAATTCAACTTTCAAGTTTAACATATATGACACTTCTATGGTGGGTTATCTACATATGGGAAAATGGAATTTTTCCATAGACACAATTATCAGATTTGCCGAGAATAGCAATTAGACACTTTCATCTCAAGCGTTTTTTTTTCTATCATAAAGAAAGAGAAAAGTTCAGACTATTGAAAGTTTTACAGTAAAAAAGTCATTTTAGTGCAAAACTTTGGCTTTTAAAAATCAAAGAAATGAGAGTATATAAATATATACATTTGTGTGCCTGACGGGAGAATGCTTTCTGTTAAAAGTAAAAAGTTTCGATGACGAATTAAGATGTTGATTTGTCTGCAGTTACACGACTTGTAGCTGGAGATAGGAAACAAAAATGAGTTGCTAATGTAAGAAAGATGTCGTTAGCTGACTTGTAGCGTTGTATTTTATGATCTGTTGGTAATTGAACTGCTTCTAATAAAAACTATAATGTAAAGAGCAAAGCTCATTAGGTGATAAGACTTTCACCAATAGAAGATACTAATTAGTCCTTTGGATGCGCAAGAACTATTTTTATATTAAATTCAATCAAATTTTGCACAAAAAGCCTTTCTGAAAGACGAATATCTATACATATAAAGAAGAAAGTTTGTATGTTTGTTCGTTATGCATTTGAACACGGTACGAGCCAATGCAATGAAATTTTGCAGAAAATACTTTTTCGTCCAGAAGAAGGTCGTAGGATACTTTTGAACCCAAAATTTTCATCTAAATTGGGGTGTCCCTCCTTTGTTGGATTACTACAGTAAATGCCTTTTTTTCTAAAGAATTTGTGCGTATGATTGTTTTCTGACTAATTCAAGAACGAAAGTATGTTTGCCATTGATCATGCGATATTTTTGGATAATCGAAAGAAAACGAATAGAATGTATGTATAAGATGAAGTGCAACCGTCTTAATGGAAATATTCATCGAATGAAGAAAGCAACAAGTGAGATGATTTATCCTTACAATAGAAAAAAAGCATTAATGGGGCCTCCGAGCAGTTGATCATACCCATAGGTAAAAAAGGATATTTGTCTGTTCTTTATACATTTTGTCTCCGTAATAGTTAGAGTCATCAAAATTCTTTTGGTATACCCGTAGGTTCGAAAGAAAGTTGAGAGAGCATCAGTGAGAGCGACGCAAGTCGGGATGAATGATTTGGGTGAAATTCCACACAGGTTATAATATATTGCAATTTTTACCAATCTTTCAAAAATTTTAGAGAATTCGCTACGATCGTTAGAATATCTGTCTCCTACTGTGACTTTTTTGCATTGGATGTTAGTGTGAAGTATGGTAATGGATACGAGTAAACCGAACGGGACATAGCAATCTAAGTATATCTGTTAATTCTAATATTGAGATCCGTATGTCGAAGACTTTTTATTGAATAACTATAAATAAATAAATGTTAATAAAAATTAATCTTACTTCGTTCAATTTCATTAAGATCTTTATCAGTAATAATAACAGCACATTCTAAAATTTCTGGATTATCGAATGATGTAAATTCTAAATCAATCCAAACAATATTCATCATTTTTTCTTTTTCTTTTTTTGTAGCAAATTGTTCATATGTTTCTGTTAATGTTTTATCATCACCAAATTCACATAAAAGATCAAACATATTCCAATCTTTATTTCTATGAGCAAGTTCAAGAGGTGTAATACCATCTGGTTCACGTTTAAAAAATGTTCTTAAATTATATTTTGAAATCACATGTCGAACAACATTTAAATAATTCTTTTCCACAAGTTCATGTAATAATGTATTTTTTGTACGATTTGATAAATTTCTCCATTGATTTACTTGTGCAGTACCAAATTCTTCAAATATTTCATCAAGTCGTTTAATAATTAAAGTTTCAGAAGTTTTGTTTTTTAAAAGTTTTTCTAATCTTTTATTTAGATCTTTCATCGACATGTTGTGATGTTGTATTATTACGGACCAGAATGACAAATAAAAAACATAATTTAAAAGCACATTTTATGTATAAGATAAGAGTGAAGAATAAAACAACTGGGAAGAAAAATAAAAGGAATGAAAAAAAAATTTGCTTAGGAGAGACTATTTACACTGAGAAAATGAAAGAAGGAAGAAGAAAAAAAACCAACTTTTTAAACGACGTCAAATAAAATAACATGAAACAACACTTAACTTGCAGGAAAATATGAGTAAAAAGGTATTTTATTACTAATTTTGACATTGGTTATATATTAAAATATATTCAAACCGATGACACTTCCCAGATTTCAAGTTATTATTATTTTTTTCATAAAATGTATTTTAATAAATAGAAATCAAGAACTCAACTGTCGATACAACATAAAAGGACGTCCAGAATTGATATGATTGATTTTGCATGCTTTCATCTAATTCTTACAATTGTAATCAGTTATTTTGCTGATTAAAATTAATATTAAATGGTTAGTCTGAGAAATAACCATATGAAGTCAATTACTTAAGGGTACCCCCTCGTTTTGGTCGATTTTCAGATATCAAAGACGGTAAATCCGATTGAGCCGAAATTTTTACCACAAATAGAGGGCCTAAATTGATGAAACACGTGTTCGAGGAAAAATTTTCAAAAGGGATCTTCTCGGGTTTTTTGGAGAATCAGTGGTTTTCCATAAAATCCCATTGTACCACTGGTTTTTCCAATCTAGTTTCGTCCGATTAGGCTGAAATTCTTTTGAGAATACCCACGGATGTATCTCAGAGGTACTTTTGTTCTTTTTTTTTGTACCAAAAATACCGAAAGGATCTTTCGAGAGTCAACCGGTTGGGTCTTCAAAACTATCTAAACTCGGATGGAAAGATCAGAAGCGAAAATGGCCAATTATACCTCTGGAGAATATTTCAAAGTATCTGTGATAAAAATTTCAGTTCGATCGGACAAAGTTAAAGGGAGGTTGTCGGTGTCACAATCGAGTAACATGGGTGAAAAGTCAATTTTTGAGAAAAATGGGAAATAAGTTCGAGAACAATCTATGGGACAGATTGAGGTCATTCAAACGACGATTGAAATACCAAGAGATGATCTATCTACAGCACATATAAACACAAAAAGAAGAGGGGGAATGTCCTTAATAAATGCACGAAACCTATATTAGGAATATAAAATGTGAAACTTAATTAAGAGCAGATATCTGTTTTATTTCTAATATGATTAAACTGTACATTCGCATAATATCAAGTGTGGCTGAAATTGTATGATATTCTTTATTTTACATATATTTTGACATCAGAAAACGATAAAAGATAATGTCAAATAATCCCGAAAAGAAATCTTGAATACTACGTTACGACTGTTACCATATGAGAAACTAATTGACAAAAGATATTATATGAACAAAATACACAGATATAAATATTGATTAAAAAAACCGTTTATGTTTTATTGGTGACGAATGATGAGAGTCCTTTGGTATATCGTTTTCAATCAATTTCATCCTTCTCGAATCGAGCACTAAATATTTTCAGATGAACTTCTCAAACCAAAACGTTTTTGGTCTTTCTATTTTGATCACCGCTATCAGATTTCGATAGAAGTTTCCGCAACATAACTTCTTTTTTAAGACTCTCGATATAAAGTGATATGTCTGCATGAAAATGTAAGAGTCTTTTGTGAAATCTGTTATACATTCTAATAAAAATAGAGCAAGAAACAATAACTTAATACAAGAGAAAGATAAGTATATACGTTCTATATGCTTATGGCTGTGAATGTCAAATTCAACAACATTTCAAAGACTGAGTTTTACTTTAATCATCCAATACAACTTTAAATAGGTGAGAAGTTCTTGTATGCAGTATGATGGTGTGGTAACGATATTGATGAAAGCAAATTCAAATTGATTCAGAGATAAAAGGGCAAGGACTATTAGCTTTCGAGAAGCAAAGTAAGCATCAACATCATCTCAGTAGAATTTTGTAAAATTTAATGTTTGGATCTCACGATGAGTCACTTGCATGAGGAAGGTTCAGCACAAGGTATGGCGTGCAATAGGAAATGGAAGGGCATGATACGAATCATGTAAAATAATTGAAAGAATATACTCATTTCTTTAGTAATTACATTTGCTAAAGCTCTTTCATAATCGCAAGTAATTCAAATTGAGCAAAGATTCTGCTATCAACGAGTTAACTCTCTAAAATAAAAAGGCATGTCTTTCTATAATGGAAATTCACATCACCTGCCCAAAGATGGTTTCCTATCGTGGACTAATTTTTTGGTAATTTTTACCACACAATCTCAAGGATTTATGAAAACTTTTTGGTGGTATTCAAACGAGCGTTTCTAATGACTACTATCGATTTCAAAATAGAAGGCGAGTGATTGCTAGTCGAATAACCAGAGAACCCAAACAGCTAGCGAGCTGCGGTATTCACCAATAGAAAGAAGACATCGGGGCACATAAATCGATTGAGAAATTTCATTGGTTAGTAATGGACCAATAGGATGAAAGCGTGCTGGACATTTTGCAGATAGCTTCTAGAACGCTTTTGTCATTGGATTTTAAACTTGAATTAAACCATTCGATAGGAAAAATTGTTCTCTGTCGATCTACGCAAGGCCCAGCTCGATAGCTTGTTCTGTTCAGCAGCTATAGGCATTTTCTTGGGACTCCTGAAATCGGCCAGATGATGCGGAATCAGTCTTAAAAGCATAACATTATGGGTAATCGACCGTGCTGAATTCAGTGATGATGTTTGTTTTCTATTGGTGAATACCGCAGCTTGCTAGCTGTTTGGGTTCTCTGGTTATTCGACTCGCAATCACTCGCCTTCTATTTTAAAGTGGATAGTAATAACGATTTATTTTGATTTCGTGAGAATATATATATTGAAAGAGATAATGGCTTCTTATTTAGAATGGACAGTTCTAATTATACAAGAAGACGAATTAAAAGTGAAATGAGAGACAGTACACCAGATTATACTACAGTAGAAAGATGTGGAATGTGAGACACAGACGTGTGAGAACGTAGAGAAGAGCACATGAATACACACATAACTATGCAGGACGATGATGCAGTAGTGTTAGTAAGATAAAATAAAGACAGGTATATTTTGAATCAAGTCTAAATGAGATTATAACGACAGTTAATGAAGAAAACCCCAGCCCGTATATATACGGCTCCGACGTCAACAAGTTAAATATTAGTTTTTCAGTTAATTTCAAGGTGAAAAATCTTTCTTTACCAATTGATATTACCACCATAAATGAGCTTTCGTACATTCATCGTATGTTATTTTGATTAAATAATCGTCAAGAAGTATTTTTGATTCTAGAAGAATCTTCAATGTTTCAATTTTATTGACGGATAGAGGTGCGAGACATAAAAAGAATAATTGTTGAGTATTAACATTATCTTTCGATAAAAGATATTGTAAAATTGCTTCAAAATTCTCGTCAGCGAATCCCATTGTAAGACATTGTAATCGAGGACAAAGATGAATAAATAATTTTATCTGTTCAAATGTTTGTTTTGTCTTAATAATCATATTTTTAATATTATTTGTATTTGATACTAATTGAAATGTTTCAGTTTGATCAATTGAAATAAAATCACTTTCATCAAATTCTATACGTAAAAGTATCAATGTATGAACATTAGGTGTCAAACTTAAAAAATTAATTAGTGTTTTAAAGAATAAAGAGTGTACATTGAGAGTTAATTTAGTAAGCTGTTTAAGAGGAACAATATGATTGAGAATAATCAAAAGAGAATTTTGTTCTTCATTATAAGATCGATAACATAAAGTGAGTTGAGTAGTATTGGGAAAATAATATATACAACCATCGATCGATAGACAGTGATTAATACAAACATGACGAACAGAATCTATACTGATTTTCTGATGAGTTGATAATATATCTTTAACAGCGTTTCCATATAATTCGTAATATTTTCTCCTTTAATGTAAAAATGAAACATATGTGTTATATTGATATAAGAATTTATTTGTTTTACTTGTATGGATTTATAGAGTGAAAAATTGTTAAAGAATCACGAAATCTAGTTTGAGTACTTGATGCAAAGAACCATTGTCGTTCCAACCAAAATGATGAACAAAACTGGTCAACCATAGAAATATAAGACGAGTAATTGTCCATCTGTCGACGATTGACACACTGAATGTCAAATATTCTTAAATGTGGCATATAAGATAATATTAATTGTTGCCATCGATTTGCATCTAAATATTTAATATCAGCATCAATCTTAATATATAAGATTTGAAGTTGAAGAAAAAGATTTTTAATTATTGATTCAAATTGATCAAAACTAATATCTCTCATAGATAAAGAAGCATATCTTAAATGATTTAACTTAGTTGAACATAGAATTATTTGTTCACTAGAAAGTCTCCATAGATTACCAAAAGATAGACGATAAAGTTGAGGAACATATGATAATAAAATATTTAGTTCATACATATTCAATCGATTTGTTATAACAAGATGTTCGATAGGACTAAATTGATTAGTTGCAATAGGTATTAATGATTCAGATTCAGATAAATCGTTTAAAGATATTTTGCAATATTTTAAGACGCGTAATTGAAATATTTGACGATATAAGTTATTTCGATTTTGCTCCTTATCTTTACAAGTGATGACCAATGAAAATAGACAAGGTAAACAAGTTAAAGAATTGAGAAGACATTCAAGATCTTTGTATTGAATATCATTTATAATAAAAGTTTCAAGTCGAATCAATTTTGAAACAATAGATTCGTGCGTAAAACACATTACGGCAGAAAATGGATTTGATGAATAAAAAGATTTTATTCGATGTAGATTAGGTATAATAATATGTGTATAAACCTTTTGAAAATTTGATTTTGACATGGATGATATATTAATATCAATAGGAAGAGTTGAATTGATCACAAGAGTTTGGAAGCGTTTATTCATATTAGCAAAGATTTCATATACATGTCGAAAATCAAGAAAGTCAAAAATCTCTTGAATAACTTCATTTGAAAGATCTTCAAAACAACTAGACAACTTTGAATTAACTCTGACCTCTATAAAAATGAAAAATAAATATGATAAACAAAAAATAAATTGTGTTTTTCTTATTACCATCGGAATCACTAACATTGCTGTGTTGTATTTGATGTATTTGTTCCATTTTTTCTGAAATAATATTGATATACATATATAATAAAATACTAAACGATTATTTTTTTTTCTTTATTAATTTTTGTCCAGTAATAGATAATAATATAGAATAACTCAAAACAAATTACATCTAGTTTCAGTCGAATGGTTAATCATAAATTACGATTTTTGCAATAAATAAAATCTAAATGAATTCTTACGTCGTGATTCGTATATTTTTACTATTGATAAATGTATTTGCAATGAAAAGAAAACGAACTGAAAGAGAAAAAAAACTTATAATAGACTGTTCTGCACACTTTTTATTCTCGCACATATAATTTATATATGCTTAAATGACATATTCTTCTCATATTATATGCTTTCTTCGTTCATGAATTTTCACGTGCATTATATAAATTTTCTTTTTCTCTTTCTCGTAGAGAAGTGCCTTACAAACATAAATTGTCTGCTTGCTTACTTGTGTGTTCGTACTTCACTGATTGGTGCAAGAATTAGGTAAAGACATCAAAGGGATTTTTTCTATAAGGGTTACCCAAAGGATAATCGGGGGTGAGGAATTCGAATCTGATATTCGTTTTAACTAATTATTAAATGATAATTAATAATACTTTCGATAAGGCTTGACTAAAGGTAATTCAGAGTGGAGAGTTCGAATCTAATGTTGTTTCTATTGATTAATTACTAACTAATTATTAATTATGAATGTTTTGCGGTAAAACTTCATGAAGGGTTTTTGGGTGAGGAAATCGACTGTTAACATTAGTTTTTGGCACTTTGTTTGAAATGATGCCTTTAGTAAAAAAAGGCGTTTTTAGTAAAAATATTTTTGTCTTTAACGTTTGATGAAAGTTTTTCTTGGTCGAAAAATCGAGTGAAAAAGTTTATTTTACAAAATTGTTGAAATGGTTTCTCGACTGAAGCGAGCGTCATACAAAAAAATGCGTTTGCTTGTTTGTCACAGGGTAAAAAAAACATGGTTTTAGATTGGTCTTACTTGATTACAGCGAATGTATTACATATATATTTTATTCGATATTTCTTTTTACTTTCGTCAAGTTCGGGTATATACAGGGTGTTCCAAAAGTCGTGTCCACTTAAGTTTTTCGTTTATCTTTACTATCCCATGTAACTCTGAAACGCAGACTAAACGCGTTTAGACGCGTTTAGTCTGCGTTTGAACGCGTCAGATGTTCCAAAATATAATGTGCCGCGTCTAAACGCATCCAATGGTCGCGTTTGAACGCGTTTCTAATAAGAGATATACGGAGATGCGTTTGTAACATGAACGCGTTTGATTTATGCAACACACCAAACGCGTTTCGAAGCGTCTGGATTTAGAAAACATGTTTAGACGCGTCTGAAAAACGCGTTCTGATGCGTTTGAGCGGAGAAACGCGTTTAGACGCATTTTGAATAGAAATACGTTCCATTCGTTTCTATAGTTAAACGCGTTTTCGTATATTCTCAGTAATAAACGCGTTCAAACGCATTATACCTGCGTCCAAATGCATTCAAACGTGTTCATATTACGCACACTTCTTCATACAGAAGAGCCCAAAATGCGTTCACACTTTTTTTAGAAAAACATAACTATGAGCTTATGAATAACTTTTGGCAGCGCTTGAACAAATTTGATATAACTTATTAATTCGACATAAACCCTGAAAGATTTCTATATAATTATGCACCTAATTACTACATAGTTTACAAAAATTATAGTTGATATTTTCCAAGTATTTTTACAATGATATTCAATCATTTTGTGGAACGTAAGAAAGTTTCTAAATAAATAATAATCTTAATAATAATCTTTTCAAACGAAACCATTACATTTCTTAGATTAGAAATCATCTTCTATTACAGAATAAGCTTTTAGTTCTGTTCAATAGAAGGTTTTTCTATCAAAGATATTCTAGTTGAAAAATAAAATTTTCAGACATAAAATAAAACGAAAAATAATGATTATTCAGGAGTACGAGTCAACCTCGAGCAGTTGATTCAAATTATTGTTTGAGAAAATAACAAATAAGAATGTTTAAAAATTCATCGAGAAAAATGAAACTAAGAAGCAGAATTATATAATTATTAGTTTTAGAAATAAAAATATTTTCTAATATTTTATTAAACTATTTTTCTTTTCAACGAGACTAATTTATCCTTCTTAAAGAACTATAATCTATTTTCATTTGTCTTATTATCTTCAATCAAAAAGTCTACATTTTATCGTTCGAAAATCAGAGATATAAATTATTAACAAATATTGAAGGAGATTTATGATATTTTATACATCTGATTTCATTTGAAATAAGTTCTAAAAGGCTATCTTATTAAAAGAGAAATCTAACTTATGTATAAATATGTTAACATGGTTCATTGGTTCAAGTAAGTAGAGTTCTAATCTGACGTCTTATGTTCTAGTCTCACTGGTCGCACAATCTAAATGTATATATAAAAATTAAATAAATCTTATAGACGATACCTCGTGCAAGAGATGATCATGATGTGAAGATGACGACAACCTAGATCAAATCTGCGAGGATGGAATCAGATTTTTTTTCCAAAAAAAAATAAACGCGTTTGGACGCGTTCAACAAAAGAAACGCGTTTGAACGCATCTGAGATGCATTCTGTAAACGCGTCAAACGTTTCAGTTCTGACGCGTTCACTGCGTTTATTGTATACGTTTTAAACGCGGTTCGGATGCGTTTACAAACGCGTTTAATCCCAAAAACTTTTCACATGGGATTTAATTTAACTTCATCAACTTATTTTTTTTTAAATAATAGGTCGATGTACCATATTACTTTTTATACGAACAAATTTCATAAATGCTGGTCTAAGATATTATCTTTCAGCGAAATACGAAAAAATAGACCTCTATTTCTAGGAAAATAACAAGTGCAGGACATTGTATTATAAAAACAGAATATATCAGAAGATAGAACGTGAAAAGCTCTGCAATTTACATAAGATTGTTGATTTTATATTTGCACCTTTTGTTTTCAAAATGAACAAAATATTGAGCGACTAAATTTGAACTGTATGAAAACGATGTTTTTTTGATGTAAGATCAGACCGTTTTTTATTATTTCGTCTTTTCATCAATCGATATGCTTTACTTATAAAAAAAAACAAAATATACCACAAGATACGGCATGAAAAGCGCTACAATTTACAAAGAACAGCTTATTTTATATATGGGCACGGCCAGCCATCGGTCCCCTTCGTTGGAGAAGGTTTAAAATCAGTAAAATTCAGAAAAAAATTGATTACAGAGAGTATGGTCTTGAAATGCTATTAAGTTTCTTTGGTATCCCGAATTACTCAACTGACATATAAAACTAATATCATTTGTCTTTTTTACGAGTTTAAAAACACGAATAATTACGAAATTTCACTGTTTTTTCATTTTTTAACCTTTCATTTTTGTCAAAATAATGAATGAAATTTTCAATGAAATTTCGAAAAGAAGATGAAAACGAACTAATCGATCTAAAGAAAATAATATTCTTAATTGCTATAGAATAAAAAAAGTTAGATTTCATTGTTAAAATTATTATAAAAATAGCACTAAACTGTCCTCCGTGGAAAAAGAGAAAATTGATGAAATTCCGTAACGGTCAGTCTTTTAAGTTGCCTTATTTGAAGGGATTGTTTTATAGCGAAAACGACATGATATTCTAAGAGTTTGTGAAAAACTGAACAACTTTTGTATAGAACGTTCATTTATGAGTAGCTTAGTTTTGTAGAAAAATACTAAAATCTGAGTCATCCCTAAAAATTTTGTCCATTTTTTGAAATTCCGTAACGAACGATATTTTTCAAATAACTTCGCTATGGCTCGTAGTAATTCAATGAAATTTTTATTGCTGATAGAACTAGTTTATCTCTATATATGCCCAAAATTTCAGAAGCATTTCTCTTGTTGTTGAGGAGATATTTATCTCACAAGTCGAAAAAATGAAATTCCGTAACGCTTGGCCGTGCCGATATAGAAAAGTGCTTTTATTTCACCATTTACAAGTTATAGAAGTAAAATATGATGTATAGTGCAGATAAGATTCAGTCAAACAAAATAATATAATAAAGCTATTTTTTGAAGAAAATGACATTATAAAGGGTGTAAACTAAGTTCTGATTCCATCCGTATTTTGACTATAACTTGTTTTTCTTTTCAACTCTTGTACCTGAGTGTTTTCCCAAAAGATGCGCCGCGAAATTCTTTACAAAACTTGATGGAAAGTATTTCTGTAAAAAGTTAAGGAGAAAAATTTAACGAAGCATATTCAACGCGTAGAAAAGGACCAACTTTATCAGTTGAAAAACCAATTTGTCCAACTACTTTCATTGAGCTGGGTGAGATAAGAAGGAGAGAATATGGCATTTTATAGCTCTTGAAAAGTTCTATCTATCAAGTAGTATTAAATGAACAAATGTTAAATAAATCTATGCAACTGCACCGATTTTCTTCCCTTTGAAGCTTTTGAAAATTCAACTGTCTGGATCTGTAGTTATTGGAGCTTATGGAAAACGTCGCATAATTAAGCTAAAATTGCAGCTTTTGAGCTCGGGTTTCTTTTGTTTTGAGGGAAAATAACTCCTGTATCAGATTCAGCGACGAAAACTTAGTTAAAGCTTACTGAATAGTTTTCTCCCTAAAGTTAGCCGACGAGAAGTAACAGATTTTGGTCATTTTAAAATAATTTTTGAAATGTTAGATTTTTCAATGGCCCTTTTCATTTAAATGACCTCTGAAATGCATGACGAGAAAAGGCGCACTTGAAAGTACTCAGAAACATTTCCACTGTTGTTCCGATCTCTTTCAAGTTGTTTGAAATACTATAAAGATTGTAAATGAAAATAGCTTAGAAAATCGGCTTTTTTCTACACGTTAGATATGCTTCGTTAAATTTTTCTCCTTAACTTTTTACAGAAATACTTTCTATCAAGTTTTGTAAAGAATTTCGCGGCGCATCTTTTGGGAAAACACTCAGGTACAAGAGTTGAAAAGAAAAACAAGTTATAGTCAAAATACGGATGGAATCAGAACTTAGTTTACACCCTTTATGTGTATAAAAATAGATGTTATTGCAACTATATGAGTCTTTAATTTGTGATTGATTTGATAAAGTAGTGGTATTCATTTGGAAGGCAACAATCATGACTTAATCTACAATTAACATTTTATGGTTTATTCAATTAGCAAAATAAATATCAACATATTAAATCATGGAAGTAACACAATAGATGAGTTTTTAATTGAAATATTGGGATTCATTACTAATTGTTTCTCAGATTTATATAACTAAATGTCACGATTTCTAACATAGAAGTATAGAAGTGTACAAATATAAGCTTTTTCAGGCGATGTTATGTGGAAGGCAGGGTTGCCAGATTGTCCGAATTAGTCTGAATTTTCAGACTTTTCTAAGTTTTTCAGACTGCGTTCCGACTATCCGAATTTATCCGAATCCTTGGAATTTTTCCGAATCGTAGTATTTTCTTTTAAATTTTCTTTCAATTACAATTCTTCATATACATTTTGATAGATTTCATATGGTGCCATCTTTATTTTCGTATAATCATTGGATAATCGATTGTATTCTTATAAATAAGAAGAGAAGGGAGAGAAGAGAAGATTTAATATATTTTTTTTTTTGAAATCTCATCTCGTCTAAGATTTATTAAAATAGTTTCAATCAATGTTTAGTTTTCAAAGAAGTGATATAAATAAATAATATCTCTAAAAACCTTAATCTAAATGTAAATAAATATGTCGCTTTACATTTTAATAGCTATATTTCAGAATAAACTGAAAGTTATTATGGATGAAAAATCAGATGATTCGTCTATTAGTATGATTGTGAGCGAAGAAGAAGAAGAATATATTTTCCCAGCAACAACTATTCAACCAACAACAATTTCAAAATCCAAAAAAAGAAAACAGAAAGGTGTTTTCAAAAAGGATTGGATATTAGATAAAGAATATTCATCTTGGTTACAGGCAGTGAAAAATAATTGTAAACAAGCTCGTTGTAAAGCTTGCTTAAGAAATTTTAGCATTCATGAAGGAAAATTAGCTTTAAGAAAGCATATGAATAGTGAAATTCATAAAACACATTTGAAAACATTTGGAAATAATATACTAATAACACATACTACATTTGGTGAAACACAAAAAATTTCAGCTATGGAGGGTACTTTTGTTTATCATGGAGTAAAGCATGCACATAGCTATATTTCTCAACAGTGTACGATAAATCTAATAAAAGATTTATTTGCATCATGTTCCAGCACTGCTAAAAATTTAGCATGTGCAAGAACAAAATCCAGAGCTGTTGCCTGTAATGTACTTGCCCCTTATTTCACATCCAAATTAGTCGATGAAATTTTACAATCTCGATTTTATTCAATATCATTCGATGCCTCCAATAAAGGCAATATAAAAACATATCCATTTGCTGTTCAGTATTTTACTGATATTGGAGTTGAAAAAGGTAAAGAAGTATTTCATAATTCGAAGTTAATATCTTTTTTTCATACAGGTGTTCTTCAATTTGTTAATGATCCACGTGAATCAACAAATGATGTTTTTAATAATATTATAAAAGTGATGGAAAATTATCAATTAGATATTCCAAATTTAACAAGTATTGGTGCAGATAATGCTAATGTAACTTTTGGTGAACATCATTCGGTGTTTAATTATTTAAAGATCTTTGTCCATGTTTAGTAAAAGGTATATTAATATGTCTATTGTTAGCGTGTTTTCATGTCTTTGAAATTTTATCTATACTATTATTTTATTTTACTTTATAGGAAATTGTTATGCACACGTTGTGCACAATGGTGTAAAACATTCACATGATGATTTATTAATTGATGTTGAGTCTATTCTATGTAAAATATATTCTTTTTTTTCCAATTCGGCAAAACGTACTGAAGAATTAAAATCGTA
>JAJEKB010014595.1:7226-20923 GCA_022393335.1 Macrotrachela quadricornifera
CCCGTTGATCGGTTGATCGGTTTGATCGGTTGCCCGTTGATCGGTTAATCGGTTTGACCGGTTACCGGTTGATCGGTTGATCGGTTTGACCGGTTACCGGTTGATCGGTTGATCGATTTGATCGGTTACCGTTTATGACCGATTAATCGTCTACGGTTAACCGATTATTGATCGTCACCGTTGCATCCCTAACCGAGAGACTGCCGGATAGCGAAAAAGTGGTGAAGATTATTCAGAAGCATATCATCTTTGGGTGAGGATGAAAGTGACATTGTCAATTGTACCATTAAACTTGATGAATTCACATTAGTATTATTTGAGCTCGTTACAAAAAACTTCTACGATAAAAAAATCGATATAACCATGTCACTATTATTATCGTTTCACTCAATTTTGTGTACATCGAATCGTGACAACATATGAATTACGTCCATTAGTGGTCTAGATCGAAAATTTGTCTTTATTTACAAATTAAATCTTTATTAGTAGTTATCAAAAAAATAGAGTTTGAACTCTCAGTCTTAAAAGGCACTCGAATTTCTTTTCAAAAAAGATACATTTGCAGTTCATAATCATTATTCGAAAGTTATTCATACTCCCTTTATACACCTTTAATATGGAAACTTCTAGAACTTTCTCGAATGTTTTAAAAAATTTTTTAATTTATAAATAAATTGATGAACGAGTTCTATATCAGTAAAACAATGTCTCCTCACTATAACTGATCACTTTTTAATGTTGATAGTGGCTTTAAATTAGTCGAGAAATTAGTAAATAATTAGTGCCAAAAAAAGTTTATCTTTCTCGATCCTATTCATTGATATGACTTGTTAATGTTGGTTATATTATGTATGAATCAAGAAAAGACTAGAATGCCATCCCAAAAAATATTTATTGAATGATATATTCTTAAATAAAAATAAAATTAGTAGAAAGGAAATTAATGGATAAAACACACACGAAATAAACTTTTATGATAAGAAATATGAATAAATGATTATAATCGTTCGATATTTAATTGAAATTAGTCCAATTAGGCTGATAACCAGCTGATAAACTCTTTATCGAAGAGGGAAAGTGTTGATCATCATATGTAGGCTGATCATTTATGTTATAATGACTCACAAGTGCTTTCCGAACAGCCATCCAAGCTCGTCGTTGATCTAATGGAGGCATGGATTGGTCACGCATATCACCTGTTCTAGCTTTTTCATCAATATCATTGAGCCATTGTTGCGCTCGTTGTTCATAATACGTACGTCGTGGTGAGAATGTTTCATCTCCAACAATTAGTGCAGATCCATTTTGCCAATTCTGATAGCATAGTTCTAATGTTGGATATGCAGTATTCGTCCATCGCCAGCCTTTAAACGCCATGGCTATATGATGTGCACTTTTATGTTGATCATGATCAAGTTGTATATTATCACATTTTGTTCCACAACCAGGACAACATGCTTGACAACCAAGTCGTTGTGTAATTAACATTCGACATACTCGTTTTGCTTCTTCGTTAAATTCTTCCTTACGACTGGCAATCCGTTGAGTTAAATCTTCACGCTGATTGATAATTCTCATAAATCGTTGACGAAATTGTTCAGGTTCTTGAATTTTTGCCGAAATTCCAACAAGATTTTCGTTTTTAAAACCTGGAATAATAGTCTGTAAAGCTTTAATAATCGATTGATACACTTGTTGAACATTAAGACATGCATGATCCTTTACAACCTCAACAGCTTTGTCAATACAATCACTAACTATTTTTTGTAATTTAAGAATTTGTGATGTAACAATATGTTGAGCACTAAGTTCAATATTTTCCAATGCTAATTCCATATAGTATCGATTTATATCAAGTATATATTTCATTATATTTTCACCATTTGGTGGATTAGAACCAATACTGTTATCATATGCATTACGAGCAATTTTTTCTGGATCAATATGAGAATTATTAGTAATTTTAAGACCAATTTCAGTATGTATTATTTCCTTAAACAATGTCATAGTTTCTTCAAAAAGTTGATTGAGAAAATCATCTGAAAATTTTCGAGCTTGTTCATTTGAATCACGAATAAGAATAAATTGTTCTTTAATATTAGTCATCCAAGTTTTTAATTCATTTAAAGCAATACGCATTTCATTATGTTTTACTTGTGCTACACGTATAGCTTCATCAATAAGAATTCTAAGTGCAATAAAAATTAGATCAACTGTTATTTGTGGTAAATTAATTAAACGATAATATATTTGAATAGGTGATTGTTGTCCATTCATTAAATTATCAACATAATTTATTAAATTTGTTATAGTTTGAGGATCTGAATAAGCAAATTTTATATTTGAAAGCATTGAAACAAGATTTCGATTAAGTTCTGGTATGAAATCTCCGATAATATGTCGAAATATTTCTCGATTACGATCATGATCATGATGATCTCGAAACCATGGTAAACGAACTTGAAAATCATCTGATGATTTAAAAAATCCAGTTATTTTACTGAAAAATGATGGATCTTTTTGTGGTGCTGATAAACGTTGTGTAATTAATTGAAACATTCTTTCTAGATTAATACATTTTTCTTTATAACTATTTGGATTAAATATCGGACATCGATTATAAATATCATTTTTATTTGCATTAGCTCTTCGTGAACGTACTAAATGATTGTAATTATTAAGAATTGTATTAATAATATCTTCTTCAGTTTTACGCATTCCATCAATACTTCGTTCAAATTCACGTTTTAATTCATCATGTTTTAATGCTAATGCTCGATTAAGTTCATCAACATCAACATTTGTACGAGTTTCACGTTCAAAAAATGCTTTTGCACTTTCAAGTAATTGATATTGTACTTGAATTGTAGCACTTTCACGTGCTAATATATAAGCATCATCTTCAAATTGTTCTTGTAAAACTTGTTGATAACATCGAATTGATGGTTCAATATTTTTTCGAATATTATTACGTAATTCAGCAAAATGAGTTTGTTGTGTAGATGAATCAAATTGATCTAAGGCTTCACGAACAAGATCAGTAGTAAGATCATTAAGTTGTTGAATACCTTTTTGAATAATTTCTTTCATATAAATATCAGGTATAATTTGAGTTTGATTCTGTTGATTTGTTAATAATTCTTTAAGCATAGCTCGTCCATTCATTAATTTTTCCGATTTTTCTTTTATTATATCTTTTGCTATTTCTTTTAATTCATTTGTTACACTTAATTCATAAAGTGTTTTACATTCTAATAAACCTTGACCAAGTTCATCAATTGAATTCCAATTAGTACCCATTTTTTTATAAAAATAATCGAAATTTTTATAACCAAAATTATTTTTTATTGTTTGTTCAGTTAATCCATGAAAAATTTGTGTTCGAAGTTCATTAATTTTTGATGGAAATGTTTGATTACGCCATCGTTGTGTAAGATTTAAATCAGGATTTGTATCTTCAGAAAAAGCACTTGGAAGAAGAGCTAAATTTTCATCACGCATTTCTAATTCATTATCAATTGATACACGAAGAAAACGTGATGAATTTTGTAAATTTGTACGTAATTTAATTAATTGTTCAACAAATACATTTTTATTTCGATCCATTTGATCACGAAGAACAAACATTAATTTTGGTTTTAATGGTGAACTTTGAATTTGTAATTTTGCATAAAGACTCATACCAATAAGTCCTTCAAGACTTGAACTTAATTCACCTTTATGATTAATTAAAACAATATGAGATGATAGAACAGCCATAGTAATCATTTGATTATCAAATATTGAACCAGATTCTTCAAGTGAAAGAAGACCTTCTGAATCAAGTATGACAATAGTCATTGTTTTGTAATAAGCCACACCTAAATACATACCGATCGTACATCTACCAGCACTAACACGAAAATTACAGCCAAATGTTGTATTTAAAAGTGAAGATTTAGCTGATGATTGTTCTCCAATAACAGTTAATACAGCAAGTGGTCCACCTCCGACGATACGTAATTGTTTAAGGCACATTTCCATCAAACTACTCTGACATAGTAATGGTCGATTTCGAAGTATATGAATGGCATAACCTCGATAGACAAGTTCAGCAAGTTTATTAGCTACAGAATGAAAATCAGGTGCACATTGTTCGAATAGAATTGGTTTTTCATCACGAAGATAATCATATAATGAAAATAATTCATCTATTATTAAACCAAGAGTTAAATCAACATTAGCTAATTGTGCATCTTTAGCATTGATTTGTTCTTTTAAATATTTTAATTGTGTACGTAATTGTTCAATATTTGATTTTGTTCCATCTGATTGTCGTTGTTCTTCACTTATAAGTTTATGTTCACATTCAAATGCTTCTTTCTTAAGTGAATCTTTTTCGGATTTTAATTTAGGTGTATAACGTGAACGCCATTTTTCAAGATAAAGTTCTGTAATTACGATACATATATATGGTAATTGTTGAAGAAGTTCAATCATAAATTTAGCATATGGATTTAATACTTTATATGTTCGACGTTCACGTTCAATTTGTTTTAATTTATTTGATAAATCTTTTGATTCATTTGTATAATCGACAATTTCAGCTAAACGTTTTCGAATTGAATCACTTTGTGAACGTGAATAACTAATTGGTGTAACAATTTTTAAATTTTCAGTTTGATCAGTTAATTCTCCAAAAAGATTTTCTAGGATATTTTCTACTTGAAATCGAATTGTACGTGGACGAATTGGACATTGAGGATTATCTCGATTGATAAGATAAGCAGATTGAATAGCAAATATAGATCGAAATAATGGTTGTTCATTCATAGCTTGTTCAAATGTTTGGAATAATCCAACAAATTTTGGAATAAGTCGTTCAGCACGACGTTTAATTTTGAAATCAGCTAATATACCTGGTATTGCAAATTTGGGTACAATTGCCCATTGAATATTTGTTTTCCATTTATTTTGATCAGCATAAGCTTTAAATTTATCAATCAATTTTTCTTCATGTTGTTTCATTGCTACTGTTTCAGTATCAAATTTATCATTGAATATACAAACAATTGTTGGTGGTGGTGGTAATGATGATGTCGTTGTAAGCATTAATTTTAGAAAATTATTTTCATCTTGTAAATCATCAGATGTAACATAAAGAACTTGTATTGTTGCATATAATTGTATAGCACGTATAAGTGAAAGATTAAGTTCATAATCTACAGTACCATGAACATCGAATATAACATATGACTTGTCATTTACAGAACCAGTTATAACATCAATACATGATGAACGATAGATTGAATCTTCAGTTTTATTGTAAAGTAATGTACTTCGTTTATCATTAAATATAAATGGTATGATACTTGTTTTACCAAAACCTACACAACGATCACTACCAACTTGAAGATATAATCGATCCGTAGTTAAACAAAGTACTTCAATGAGACAATTGAAATTTATTTTATAAATTGCAGAATCAGATGTATCTCCAATATAATAACTTAAAGGTATTGGTAATTCATTTTTACGTATAAATGTACCAAGAAATTGTTGACTTTTAAGTGATAAATTTTCAATGGCAATAGTAAGCAATGTACGTGTAGTAATCGTATCTAAGAATTCAAAGAATTCATCAGCTAATCTTGTTGTATTAAATTTTTCCCTTAATTCAACACATTTCGGTAGTACTGAATGAATATCAGTAAGTGCATTACAACGTTTGAGACTATCAATAATATATGGTGTTAAATTTTGATTACGATTAATTAGATTGATAAGAATCGATTCAGTGAATTGTTCATCAATGATTGTATTGAAAGTAATATCTAATGGACCATTTGGATCAACATTTGATGAACCACGTAATTGTTTGAATATTATTAATAATTGATTTGGATCAAATTGTATTTTTTCAGCTGAAATTTTCTTTAAATAAGTGCTTGTTTCAGGAGTCAAAAATGTTGGAATATCAATATAGGCATTGGACATATGATCATCATAGACTTTATCCCATTCTAAAAGAAAAAAAATAAACAAATTATGGTAAAAATGTATAGAAATTATTAATTCACCTAGCTCTTTATCATTGATCAGATTAGTTTTTCCGATCTGAGTGTCTTTTTTCTTAAAAAGTGGTATAGAAGATTGTATTTTAGAAAGAAAATTCATTTTTATTTTTATCTAAAATCGGATTTCGATAAATCTTTTTCGTCATAAAAAAAAACAGCTAAACTATTTTATGCATTTGTACAATGAGAAAAAAATGCATTACACATCGATTCATTTAAATAATAATCACAAATATATATATTTATTAATTACTTAATTCAATTAACAAACAGACATGGATTATGTCGAATAGACCGAAAATAGCGTATTCCTAGACTACATTTTATTTTCAAGCATTGCAAAGATTCGCTCATAACTCTTAATTAATGAGTTTCACAAAAATTCTAAGCATAGATTAGAAGAGAGCCTCAAAGTCTAATTTTAACTCAATGTTTCAAAAATTCTTGCTCACTCTCTCTATTGATCAAACAGTAAAAAAGCATGTTCTGTTCAAAATCCTTCCACCAATCCATTATGTATGTACACATGTGAAAAGAATAGTTTTACTGCAGTTGAATATGGTACATTCAACTGAAATCTAACAAAAATTCAATTTTGAGGAAGAAATTTGTCAAAGAAATCACACTATTGTTCAAGATAAGTTATAGATTTCAATTCCCCATTTCTCAAACAGAAGATCATGTTATGTAAGAAATTCATTACTAAAATAGTAAATTTTCCTAGTATATCAACATAATATGAATCATCTAAAGCTATGTTTCTATTGAATATAATTACACAATATAAACTATTTTCAGTTCTTTCTATTAATTTCATGGGGATTTTTAAAAATCTTAGGAAGGAAAGAATCACATATCTGTTCAATAAATTTCGATTCTTGTTGCTATCGACAAGAAAAAACCTACAAATGGTTAAAAATATGTAAGATATAACCAATCGATTGTACAAAGTAAAGCTTACCTTTCGTAGCATTGTTCATATTCCATAGAGCAAAGCTAGAACAGAAAAGTGTACTGGATTATATTCGTTGTGAAATTATATCTACCTGTTAATGAATGATGATAGTGATTGAATAGTAGTCGAATTAGTAGTGGCTGTATTTCCAGTATTCTAAATACAATTGTGATTATTTATAAATATAAAATCAATTTATAAATTTTTGAAAACATCTGTTGTATCCTATGCTCAGTACAATTCTTGTTCTCTCTTTTTTTAACTGTTATAGATGGCTGTCAAACAACAAAATAAATAAACTCACTTTTGGCATAAGTTCAGTAAAAGGCATTGCTGGTTCAATTTCTCTGAGCTGAACGATATACAGATCGTCACCTTGAGGTAGACATGAAATGACATGAAATTGTCTTCCTGCTGGAAGTAGAACTTCATCTTCTTTTTCAAAAAGAGAATGTTGTGAAATTTTTCTGCCACTTGTACATTCAATGCTAAAGAGAGTTCTAGTACCGCTTGTGCCCAAAAATTTTTTACTCTCCAAGACATCTAACGTCAATGTACATGAGCTGAAACCCCACCAAGTAACTGTTTTTCCTTTCAAGTAGGTGTTTCGCATGTCAAGTCGGATACCACGATAAACGGTACATTGAACCATTGGAACATGCGAAAGTGCTGTTAAATATAATTTGAGATAAAGAAACCAGGGTTTCAACATTTGTCGATTCTCGTCGCGAAGTGTAGCATTCAAGATAGTGTACAGAGATTTTTTTCCTAGTGGCCATTCCATCGAGTAGAGTGAGATCGAAGCTGACTCATCTATCGATAAATTATCTGGTGGAGGATCTATACAATCTTTTTTGGCCTTAGATGCCATTTCCTTGACATCATCGACAATGGTAATAAGAGGTTCGACGGCTTCTTCCAATGAAACAAGGGGCATTTTTTCATAACCTTCAATAGGTTTATATTCTCTATTAGACGGCTGTTCAACGTCCAATAAACGCTGCCGATGTTGTATCTCTTCATTAAGCATACTGTTTGAAGCCATTTTCTAAGTGTTCGATAAATTGGAATAATAATAATTCAGTATAACGACTCTTTTTTACTATTCAATATTATTAATTTTGGAATCCGAATAACAGTGACTAAAACATAAAATATATGTATACGATCAAAAAATGGGCTACGTTACGAAGCATCAACAATAAGCAAGAGTGTATATGAATAGTAAGAAAGGCCTAATAGAAAAAAAATCGATAGAAAGGAAAAAAAATATATCGCAACTCGTTGATATGTCAGAACGAAAAGAAAAATGTAGGCCATACGTACTCGTACACAATTATTCCTCTCCATCAATGTGAATAAAAGAATATGGCTTCCTGTGTAAATATAGAGATTATAACAGGTATCATCGTATACACAGAAAATAGAAGAATAATACATGAATTACTTGACTCGTGAAGATTCGAGTTTTTTTTTATTAATATTTCGATATGATTTTTATTTTCGTTATAAAGAAATTATATTTGTGATTAATTATTTCTCTTCCTATTTAACAATTACGCTAATAAGTTGCAAGAGTTCGATGATCGGCGACCATTTTGCAATAGTCAAGTTATCATGCAGATTAAGCAAAAAAAATCTTTGAAAACTATGGCCAGTTCTATATAGAAAATCAAAAGTTTTCCCTATAAATGTCAATTTTCCTAGATGATAGTTTTTTTTCAGATAAAATGTATATAATTGGATCCAGCTCATCGAGTTTTGCAAATCTTCAACTTTATTCTGAAATTAGCTACCCTCATTCTTCACAGTAGAAATTGAGAAGGACACATGCAAAAATATTCTTTTCTAGAGTCTAGCCATTAACATAGATAACGATTTTCAATGTTTTGTAGAGTCCTAGAAAAGAATCCGACAAGGTTTGCATTGAGGAATCAGCACAAACGAAGAAAATCAAGCTGCTTGGCAATACAACGCAATGTTCTACAAGCAAACAATATTACAAAAAATTTTGCTCACCTATAGTTCAAATGTTCGCTATCCAACTTCTCTCCTTTAATAAAAAAAAAATCACTCACTATATATACCAACGAAACGGGGAAAGTAACACACTATAGAATACCAGGAAAAATCCTAAGAAAATAACATGGACAAAAGTACAATGTCTAGAAGAGTGGTGGAATAAACCGGCACTCGTGAGTAACATGGAAGGAAAGAAAGAAAAAAAAGAACGATAGGAAGAATGTATAATCATAGAAAAAAGGAGAGAGAGAGAGAGAACAGGAGCCTATGTGAGATTCGAAGCATCTGTATAGGATGACAGAACGAAGAAAAGATGAAAACAAAGGAATATCTCTTATCATAACATCTATGAGCTGTATGATAAACAAGAATTAGTGGAATCTATTAAAAAATAAACTAGAAAACAAAAGAACTCAAGCCCTAAAACCTATCTGAAAAAAATACTATTACGTATATTATAAATGCTACAAACAAGTAATGTCCAATTGAGTGTACATTTTTATCTTATGCTCCTGTATATGAATTTTACTTATGATAAATGCAAGAACTAATCAAATCTCTACTAGGGTTTTTAGAGAATATCTAAAAAGTCATGAACTGTAATAAAAAATCTGGCTTTAGACACCCATGTTACACTTTGAAGAGAAACCAAGATTATATTGGGAACAACAACAATGATAATGTATAATGATCGATAAGTATAGAACACGTTGATATTGAGTGGGCATAATTCTCTACAAGTGCGATTTTTTTGTCGCAGTTTGACCGCAATTGAACACATGAGTTCTTAGGAACAATTTTTCCTATAATAGTTTTAATGTCTTAAAAAATTTTTGGGAAGGTCTTAGGTTCTTTTTGTGATCCAGAATCCTTTGCAAATATTTGTAGAATCTTAAAATATTTTTTTAAAGAGAAGCGTTGTCAACGATTGTTATACAATATATGTAATTTTTGGTGCGTTTCCTGCGAGATATGCACCGAATTCAAACGCAATTTTGAAATTGAATTTAACCTAGTGTGATTAGATTTGACCAAGCAAGGGGAGGTTATAAGAACCTAAAATGATCCCTACGACTTTGAGGGTGTGGCAAAATTTAAATTGGTATCATTATTGACTAAATTTCTGTTTTTTGAATATCAATCTCTATAATCTAGTTCTATGGATAATTTAGAAATTTACAAAGAAGAGAAGAAATCAGGAATATATTTCTATGTACAATTTCAACAATTCGAAAAAAAAGAAAATAATATCGCTCTATTATTTATATATTTCAAATGAAAAAAAATTAAGGCGAAATATACTTTTATTGACAATTTATACATCTCATACGAAAATGAAATAATATCATACTATATTTTACATATCTGATAATGACATTCAAATCAGAATTTTTACATACTATATTTATGACATTTGAAGAAATTATAAATCTGATAAGAAATTGATTTGTTTGATAGTAATAAAATGCTGAGACACGATTTTTTTGCGGTTCTTTTTCGTCTGAAAAACTACAAAACAACTGTTGTCAGTTCACATCATCGAGCAATATAGTCGTTCTTAATGTTTGCTCTTCCATTTTTACTTTTTTTTAATTTCTGCTTTGTCTAGTTCTTATGAAAAAATTTATAATAATAATAGCGTTCTGATTTCTGTTCTTCTAGTTAACAAGAGAAACCATTATTCGATATGTACTTTAACACGCTGCTGTCATCATCACTTTCAAAATAAATGAATGTAAATTTCTGATTTCTCATTTTCTAGTTAACAAGAGAAATCATTACTCAGTATGTAATTTAACGCACTGTTATTATCATTGCTTTCAGAACGAATGAATGCATTTCTGGTTTTTGTTAATCTTTCGGACAACTAAGTTTGAAATAATTTTTGATACACTTGCATATATTCAGATTTTTGAAAGCGATTTGATCATGCAAAATATCTGTATCTGAGATATTTATTGAAAAACTGTCTTGGGGATAATTTATATTGAAAAATGAAACTACGCAAAAAGGTAACGGCTGACTTTAACGCATAAAAAAATGTTATAATGTGCATTTTTTTACGCTAGAGCAGTGGTTTTTGTTTCAAAGAAAGCAAATTTGTTGCAGCGGTATATTCAAACTTGTTTTTTTCTTACCAAGAATAGTTGTTTTTTGAATGTGTGAAAACCCATTTTTTTATCGATTTTGTCTTACTAAGGATGACGAACTTTCAAATGTTATTTTCTTTGTCAAGGATACATACTCATTACTGCGTTCTTCAAAATCGAAACATTTGTATGCTCTTGTACCTCTTCTATACAAATATCTCTTTCAATGTTTTTCTCGTTCTTAAATCAATAGAAATAAATGAATGCAATTCATCAAACGCAATATGCTTGTTAATTTCATTCTAAATATGTAAAAGCAATTTATTTTTTTCTTCGCAGTAATAAAGTAAATATTACTGACTCATGAATGTATCAATACGATGGTGTACCGTCATTTAGGTAAAAATGTAGTATGAGGGCATTAGGAAAATATAGTCTTACCCACTCTCACTCACTCTGAGCGCCGTTTTCTTCGGCACTTACACCAGTCGATAGAGCTTGAAATTCTATATTTATTGGATCTCACTCCTAGCCATTTGAAACGAAGTATTACAAACATAAAATGAAAAAACGGTTTAGAATGGTCCACTCTCAGGGGTATTGGTAAAAGACGCGAACATTCAAAAGTCCATCAGATACCTCCACGAACATCCAACCAAAGCTAAATCTACACTCAAACGGTTAACTCATTAGGAGAATGAGCCGATCCAGCGATTTTAGAAAATACTCGGTCACCCACGAACAGCTACCAGTGTTTACGAACACCCAAAATAGTTAGAAAAAATTGTCTGTTGGTCAATGCAGTTTGACATGACACAGATTCATAAACTACCCTTATCCTGATTCAGGCTAGATTTGCACATTTGTAAATCCAGGAATTTTCTCTGTTGTGGTAGCCAGTGGATAATTTCGTTGGACTATTTTGGGTGTTCGTAAACACTGGCGACTGCTCGTGGGTGTTCGCGTCTTTTACAAATACACCACTCTCGTCCACTTTCAGCTAAAATCTAAAAAAGCAATAAGTCTTCGGAAGATCTAAGTCATATAAGCTCCATAATTTTTAAAAGCATGCTTAAAAGTAGTGCCGATTACCTTTTATGGGACGACTTGAGACAAATGTATGTTCCCATATTATTTCTCTAATGAGGAAACCAATGCAAGTGATAAATCGATACTGAGTTTAGACTCTATGAATAAGGTAGACTTCAATGAAATATGAGAAATTCCAAAAAGATAAGACCCAATAGGTCTTCTGTCCAGAGTTATAAAAATTGTACTGGCATTTGAGTCTATGACATAGTATGTACTAACGAATCAAATGACACTATTTCGAACTAAGATTTTATCTGCAAAGATGTCTATTCGTGAATAGAATGTCCTAAAAAATCCTAGTGGTGTTCTTAGTGTATGAGCGGCTTTTGAGGACTGTAATATCTCTAAAGGAAAACATTCTTTTGAGCTGAAAATTCCAGGACAGTCTATTCATGAATAGACCTCTCTGCAGATAAAATTGTAGTTCGAAATAGTGTCATTTGATTTGTTAGTACATACTACGTCTTAGAATAAAATTTTCGTAAAATTCTTATAATTCTGGACAGAAGACCTACTGCGACTTATCCTTTTGGAGTTTCTCATATTTCATTGGAGTCTACCTTATTCATAGAGTCTAAACTCAAAAGTGATTTATCACTTGCATTCGTTTCCTCATGAGAGAAATAATGTGGAAACATGTACTTGACTCATATAATCCCTTAAAACTTTATCGGAGCTACTTCTACGCACACTTTTATAAATTATAGGAATCATTCGATTTAGATCTTCCGAAGACTTATTGCTTTTTTAGCTTTTAGCTGAAAATGGCTGAGAGTGGACCATTCTAAACCGTTTTCCATTTTTATGTTTGTGATACTTCGTTTCAAATGGCAAGGCGTGAGATCCAGTAAATGCAGAATTTAAAACTCTATAGGCTGATATAAATGTCGAGAAAAATGGCGCTCAGAGTGAGGAAGAGTGGGTCAGGGTGTATCTTACTAATACCTATAGAAATATAACAAGAGGAATAAAATTCAATGTTTCTTAGATAAATGTAATTTGAATCCTCATAATGAATCGACATACCAATGAAGTAATATGAATTCTAATAATAAACGAAAAAAAGAAATGAAAAAGAAATATGAGATACAATGAAGCACCGCGCGAGCGGTGGTTTTAAGGAGGGGGGTGTACACCCCCTCAATAATGTGAAATTTTCCTTTTTTTTTAGCAACGGGAGCAGATTTGGAACAAATTTTATAGTTTTTAAAAAAATTTTGCTCGCAATGCTCATTTACACCCTTTCAAAACTTACTACATCCCCCAATCTTTGATCCTTCGCGCGGTCCTTGTATACAATAATTGAAAAGTATTCATGGTCTCTCTATAAATATTTAGTCAAAATGCTCTGAGTGCTTTGTAAGTTTCTAATATTTTAAAGTTTTCACTTTTATTTTTGAAAACGCATGTCAGTATAGCCCCTTTGAGACTAACAAGGGAACATATCCAGGTGTCAAATCGCTTTTCGATCGAGCATATGCT
>JAJEKB010014600.1:88-15306 GCA_022393335.1 Macrotrachela quadricornifera
AGTTCCATCTTAGTTGATTCTAAAGTCAACTAAGTGACTCTTCAATTGTAAAGTCAACTAGCTCCATCCTAGTTGACTTTTCAATTTTAAAGACAACTAGTTGATTCTTAAATTTTAAAGTGAACTAGTTGCCTTTTAAAGGCAACTGAATTTTAGAGTCAACTCCGACATATATCTATGAAATACTGTAATATAGAAAAAATATTTTAATCAATAGAATAGATTCATTAGTAAATGGTATAAAATATGAATGCAAATCTAACAATATCCAGTGATTAGTATCCGTTATTTTTAAATTTTCTATTTACATAAATATATTACAGATGAATTACGGTCAAAAATATCTGATAAATTTCATATACCATCACATAAAAAAAATTTTCTTATTCGGATGTTGAAAAGTTACCATGATCAAATATATTTTATTTTCGTGTAATAAATCATTTTATTTTGTATCTATTTAGACAATATTAAAAGATCTTAATTTACCTAAAGAAAATACAATACGTCTGACATCAACAGAAAATGGATCGATTCGGTAAAAATTCTTTTTGTTTCTTTTTATTACAAATATAACTTTTGGAATCATTTAGTCGACACACCTATTCATGTAGATTTAAATAGTGGTTTTCCAATAACGGTGCTATATGAAGATAAATCACAAAAATCGATAACATATGAACTTGTTTTGAAAGCAACAACAACTATTCATAAAGTTGATTTTTTTTATTGAGATGAAACAAAAAGTTGAATAATTAACAAATATACCAATTCAATAACAAGTTTGGAGTGGTTTATCAGGTGCTAAAGATTCGGTAATATAATCGAAAAATAATTAAAAAGTATTTATTCGTCGTTTTTTTTTAGGGTGAATTACGTGAAACAAAAGTTGCTCACCGAACACATCTTCTTGTACGTCAATCTGATACAATAATAAATAGACCAGATGTTAACGTATATATAATGGTTTGTGTTTTTGTTTGAATTAATTTCTTATTTATGAATAGCATTCAATAATATCTACTGAACGAAATGATGATAAACAAATAGATACATGTATTGATCATGATATTGCTTTAGATCAATATGATGAAGATGATGATGTTAATCTTCTAACTTCAATGAATTCAACTACAACAATTTCAAGTGGAATAACATGAAATAGAGAGCTACTTAGTAAGTTTTATTTCGAAATTATTCTTGGAAACAATAAATTTCTTTAGCAAGAGTTAATTTTAATTTGAAATTGATTAAAGGACAAGATTACAAATTGAATTTCCTGGAATTATTTTGCATTTATGAATGGGTTTCGGAGCTGATCGACTCTGAAAATTTTGTTAATGAGATTCAGGCATAGGTTTGAAAAAAAATGACTCCGGGTACGAAAATTTGTGAATTCGGTTGTAAAGAGTTGTGAGATCACATTTTTGCGAACCGAGATTCGACATATTTGAATAAAGACTCGAGTGTTTTTTAAGTCAACGTAAACTTATTTCTTATCGTTGATCTTCTTATAAAATTAAAACTTTGGATCCGACGGACTCTAGTCTCGACAAAGACCCTCATTTTTTTAATAGAGACTAGAGCTCTTTATGTTTTATTTGATCTACCTATATGAATAACTAGGTAATATAAAAGTGACTATTTTACAATAAAAGTTTGAAAGAAACTTTCGTTCTGGAACATCAATCTCTTAGATAGGCATCAGAACTAGGATTGAAATTTGTTCCGGAAATCTTTTAGATTAACTATTCATTTAAATATTACTGTTAGAACTAGCATTTTTATCCAAACATCTTTATGCTAAGAGTATGAAATCGTATAAAAAACATGCCCACTAGTTTTACGATTTCTTGCTTATCTTTAATTATTGAAGTTTGATGAAATGATATTTTCTCTATTATAGTTCCCGATGGTTGTAACAATGATGTAGTTGATCTTGAACATTTTTCACGTATTTTTCATAAACGTTATGATTCAACTGGTCCAATTCTTTATATTGGTTCATTAGATCAAGCTATTCAAAAGTCGCTTCATTTATCAATAGATAATATAAATATAAAAGTAATATTTTTTATTTTTTTGTCTAGTTTTTCAAAAAGAAAAGAAATTTTAATTCATTAGAGAAGTACATTAGCTATTTATCTTCATAATGATCAATCGGTTTGTGCTAATGTATTTTGTACTCAAGTATTATCTTCTGAATCAATTATTGAATTTTTAGCAGC
Organism: Macrotrachela quadricornifera; assembly: GCA_022393335.1. Taxonomy (NCBI): domain Eukaryota; kingdom Metazoa; phylum Rotifera; class Eurotatoria; order Philodinida; family Philodinidae; genus Macrotrachela; species Macrotrachela quadricornifera. The sequence goes on from JAJEKB010014600.1 coordinate 2,317, forward strand.
TAATTATATTTTATGGGCCTGGGATGTAACATCTAATGCTAGTCGAACAAGGTATTTAACAAAAGTTTATCTATTTCATCTAAAATTATCTTTTTTTCATTACAGTATTCGAAATTCTTCGACGATGTGTAGGTAGTCAATGTGCTTAATGTGTATCATCAATGCATAGTGAAATATTTCCATTATTATTAATTCTAATACGTACACGTGGTTCATTAGAATAAATAGACGTAATTGAAAGTAAATATACACCAGAAGTATTTCAAAATCTTGTTCAATCATATGAATCATTTGATCAACAACGTCAACGTAATGCTGAAGAAGAAATAATGCGTGAAAAACGTGAAAATCTTAAACGACAACAAAAAGATGAATATGATCGTTCATTAGCAGCTGATTTAGCTAAACAACGAGCTAAACAAGATGATGAAAGAAAACAAAAAAAGGGAGAAAATGCTAATGAAATATTAGAACAAAAATGATTAGTAAATTTTAATAGATATAAAAAATATTAATTTTATTTTTTATTTAAGAAAAAACAACGAGAATGTCAAGCTCGTTTATTTAAAGAACCAAATGAAACAGAAAAAAAATAATTCAATTAAAAATTAGTTTGCCAGATGATGTAGGTGTACTTATGAGACGATTTCGTATTCATGATACTCTTCAAGTATGGATTTATTTTAAAATATAAGCAATCTAAATGAAAGAATATTCTTTGGAAAAAAAAGAAATAGTTATAAAAACAAATGAGAAGTACAGATCTTCGAGGAAAATTTCGATCTAAAACTTTTTCCAGCCTGACGATCACTATTCTGATGCAAACTGAATAACAGACTCAAAATTGAAAACTTTTCGATTTGATATATGACTACTTATAACTATCGCTAAAGAGGAAAATGTAGCTTTTTAACATCAGAGCAACTTATTCAAGAGGATAACCATATCACTTAATTATCAAATGTCCTAAAAGATTTTGAAAAGCGCGCAGAAGATACCGCGATGTTGAAGATGACAAAGGAGCACTTAACTTTGGTTATACTAAAGATAATCTATAATAATATCGATATGCAAAGGTTAAGAAATTCACGCAATACATTTGCCATGGATTCAACTCTTCAATTGTCCATCAATAGATATAGTTAAACCTGCATCAAGATCGAGAAACTTGGTCTCGATCTTAGTAGTTGTATATATGATACAGTATGGCAGTTCAAGAAAAAAGACATTGAGAGCTCCAAAACGGAATTACGACAACATGTACTAGAGACTAAACGTAAGATCAAGTTTATTCTATTTTTCAGTCACACTGTTTTTGTTGTATAGCCTTTTTTAATAGAAATCTCATAAGATTAGCACAGAAGTAATCATGAGTCCCTGTAGGTTTTACACAGAACTAGACATTTTGACTTTTGTTTTGTTAAGACTCGTATGATGAACTACTTAGGTCTGTCCAAAAGTTCCCAGATTTAAAAAAATATATATAAAAATAAGGAGATATTTTTCATTTAATTTGATCAAATGTTAAGAATAGTTGCCAGTATTACTTATACCAAGTTTGATTCTTTCTAACAATTTGTTAAAAGTTTTTTTCAAGTCTTTTTCGAAAAAATTTTTAGGTACCTTGGAAATCGCATGAACTAATCATGTTTCATTTATTTAATCAGTTAGACTACGTTCGATAGAATTAGTTAGCCAAAAATTACATAGTATCAGACCTGATGAATGTGATGGATACGAGATTATATTGATGTCTTCTTCTGTCATATAATTAATAATATTGGATGAATATGAAGTCAATGATGCTCGTCAATCAATTTTGTACATTTTGACACTGATGTCTCTGTTTGTTTCCATATTTCATTAACAAAAGGTTTCGGACAATTTTCAGCATAATACTTGTGACCTACAGTCTTGTCTTTATATACATTATGTATAAAAATCGGATCATTTCATTTCAAGAATATACCAAACAAAGTTTTGGTTAAAATTTGTCTTCATGAACAATAGTCTTTGACGATTCTTCTTTAATCTTCCAGCTAGTATCATATGACTTATGACTAACCTATATAAAATAAATCCACATTCCACTACTAGTAATGCTAGAATGCAAGTGACATGATTGAACGAAATTTCGCTAAATTTTTAAAAGAAATGAAATATGATTAGTTCATGCGGTTTCCAAGGTACCTAAAAATTTTTTCGAAAAAGACTTGAAAAAAACTTTTAACAAATTGCTAGAAAGGATCGAACTTGGTATAAGTAATACTGGCAACTATCCTAAACATTTGATAAAATTAAATGAAAAATATCTCCTTATTTTTATATATTTTTTTTTAAATCTGGGAACTTTTGGACAGACCTAAGTATATTCTAAAATCTTTTACTCAAAACATAAAAAGTTTATTATGTCTTCTTCAGAATATTTTCAACGTCCAACTTTTTTTTTTATATAAATATGTTTTAAAAAAATAAGAATTGTGCAAAGCTTGACAGTTATTATTCTCAATTAAATTTTCAATGAAGAATAAACTTTCAAATTATAGAATATACACATATCATGGATTCAAAAGATAGTGGAACATATAATTTGAATTTTATTGACTGTACCTGTATTTAAAGTATTCCTACATTATGCATGAATTTACATGAACTGAAAATTGTACAAAATTTAGTTTAAGCCATCAAAGTTGAACTTTCATATAAAACAGACAAAATGTCTATTCGTTATGATCATTGAATATCACACAGAAATTTTCTTCAATTAATGTTCAATTCTTAAAGATCATTTTTTATTCAGATTTATTGTAAAAAGTCCAAAATTTCTCATCTTGAGGATGACTACTGGAAGCATTTTTAAACATAATTTTTTCATTCAGAATGTGTGATCATATCTATTATTAATATACTTCTCATCATTTTATATCATAAAACTCAAACTGGCTATTCTAGAGTGAATCATATATGAGATATAATTTGATCGACAATTTTATTTTATCATCGATAACTATGTTCTGTATAGAACACTTGAATATATCGGAATTTTGATCTATTCTTAGTTGTTTGTAGCAGAACAAAAAAAGAAACTCACATTGAAAGGTTTTGATTCATATCTCTTATCATTGTCGACTAAAGAATTATGATTAAAAAAGTATTATTAAGAATTTTATTGAAGTTAAAAAGTTACATTATAGTTAACAATAAGCCGAATTGTGTTGTTAAAAGTCTATTAAATATACAAAGTTTCATATTTCTCTTTTCTGGATTAGACAAAGAGCTAGAGAATGGTATCTTTGGCGAGTATGCCAATCATAGAAGCAAGGAACGACGGCATTTTAGTTGATAAATATCTGTAGAATGAAATGAAAAATCGTATGTTAACTTATTTGAGTAATACCAAAGTTCTTGAGTGACCAGATTATGAATACAATAAGCGACCATCAAACCATAAGATGAAAACTACTGTACGAAAGATATAATTGCTAATCTACGTGTTTAAAATAGTATATAAGACAGATGCATGATTCTTATGTGGAAAAAAGTATATTTCATGTTATAAATGCTTATTTTTTATTTGGCAGTAACAAAAAATGCATTTGAATCGATTTTATATATTGGTAGCAAAATAAAGTAATGAAATGAACAGTAGTACATTCTTAAATAACTTTTTTTCATATATATATTGTATCATTAGTTAGATCATTTGAAATATACGGAGAATGTCAAGATAAATTCATCTTATGTATCAATAAAGAAAATGACTAAACTTGATAGATTCGTATAAACACAAAAAGGACACAATATATTCATTATTAGATTTTTAATGAGAATCAAACTTTTATATATTTCTAGAGATAAAAATAAAAACATAAAAATATTTATAATTTCGTTTATATTCAAATTTTTGACATAACGTAAATTAAATTATTGATTATTCTTTTTTTAGTTTCATTTTTATTTCATGTTCAACAAATATATGAATAAAAGATTTACTAAAATCAAATGAGAATTATATTTAAATAAGAAGATATTAAATTGATCTACTGTTTATGTATACAATAATGTGTATAAAATATTACTTGTAAAATGAATGATGAACAAATAAAGGTTCATATTTAGAACATGATAAACATGCTTGTCGCTGAATATGAGATTGTCAAAAAATTCCATCAAAAAGAATTTGGTTAGCAATAAATTGCAGATTGATGGAGGCTCCTAAGGTGAAGATGAGAGCAAGATAAGTTGTTCTTTTCATGCTTAACTAACCTGCAGATGAATCAAAGAATCTGTAACAATCTAGAGTGCTCCACAAGTCTTTCGACGAAATTTCTTTCAATAAAAAACATAGCATCCTAGAATATCTACAAAATTAGGAAAGGTTTGTAACACAACAGAATAAAAAAGAAAACATTTAGTCATCATAAAATGGTCAGATAAGTTCTTTAATAAACATAAAGTACTTGTTACTCGTTCTGTATTTCTTTTCCTTTTTTTTTCATCATATATTATATCTTATCAAATTGTTAATATAGTGACTCATCAATACAAGAGTAAGCTTTAAAAATATATCTAGAAAGGTAATTCTTTTATGATTGCATATACTGAAATCATACATATATCAATGTTGAGATTTTCATGAATTATAAAAATCCTTCTAAAGAATAAATAATGAATATGTATTTAGAGTATCAAAACTTTTTATTTATTCAATTATGATTGTTTAGAATATTCATCAATCAATGTTGACAAATCAACAGCAGCTAAAGACAGATTTCCTTTTTTTGATGCATCTTTTGTTGCTGTTGTTCTTGTTTCGACTGATTTTCTTGTTGTTGTTATTGTTTTTCTTGTCGGTGAGATTGATCCTGATTTTCTTGTTCGCGAGTTTGCCATTGATTTTTTTGCTGGTGCGGTAACACCTGATTTTCTTGTTGGCGAAGTTGTCACTACTTTTCTTGTTGCCATACTAGGACTAGCTGTTTTAATTTCTATTGGAGGTTGCATAGGTAATTTTCTCTCTACTGTATCCAATGTAAATGGTACATCACATAGAATATCAATTTCAAATTTGCCAAACAAATTAGCTCCGAAACAAGCAGGTACTATATAATATTCTTCATCTCCATTCAAATGAACTAATCTCGAAACTGATCGAGCACGTGTAAACAGTGGTTCTTCGTTTGTTGTACTTGAAAGAACATAAATACCAATCGGATGATATTGATTGAGTGGAACATCTGTTTCAAATAATTGATGAAGAATTAATCGAACTGAAGATTTATTTGAAAGAGTAAGAAAATAAGCAGGATTTTGATAAAAAGTTGATATAGCTGATTTATTTCGTCTACCACCAGCATTTCCTCGATGCCATTCTCCTTTTATTGTTTGAACTGGTTGTTGAAATTCATTTATCCAAGTATGTAATTTTACTTCTGGTAATGTTTGTTTCGAAAATATTTGTACCCAAAATGAACTATCAAGATTTGGATAATATGTAGATAAAACAACTGCATATTGTTGTCCTTGTTTATGTTCAATATCAATATTAAGAGCTACTTCTCTTTTATTCCAAAATTTCGATTGATAAATTGTTTCATAATTACAATGAGTAGGTATCAAATGAGATTTAAGTTGAATTACTGTCATACCTAATTGTGTATAGTTAAGTTTGATATCTGTTTCTGTTCGTTCATGTCTTTGATCAATCATATGACCAAGAACAATTATTATATTTTTCAAATAGGAAGTAGGAAGAAGAATAAATGGATTTCGATAAAATGTTGAAAAATTGGAACAACCACCACTAGTCATTTGTGACCAATTATCAAAAAGAATTTGACGAGATTCAACATTCAAATAACATATTTGAATTCGATTACATATTCTTTTGAGTTCAGTCCATGAAAGTAATTGAGTTCCTGGTGTATTATTCCATAATGGATGACTTTTAGAAATAGAAGTAAAGAATGCCTATAGAAAAAAATATAATAAAACTAAATATATAAATAAAGTTTAATAATCAAATTTTTTTTACATCTCTTGCATGAGTATTTTCTTTGGATATATGATTAGTTCCATGTGGATTATGAATAAGAACATATTTTTCTTTTGTTCTTTGATATATAAAAGTAGCTAAAATTGCATAAGCATGATTAATTGATAATCCATTAGTATTAATATTAGTTGTTGTTATTCCATTTGTTACAACAGCTCCACAAGTAACTAATAGATTTTTTTCAACAAAACCTTTTTCAATTTTTTCCCATACTTGATTATCATTAGGTTCAAATTCTTGAACAGGTTTTCCTAATAAATCATAAAGTGCTTCTGACGTATTTCCACCAGCTAAATTTTCATATCGACCACCATAAAATTGAGCATAAGCTTGTTCAATAATATAAGGCCATTGAACATCTGTTAAAGTTGAACGACAATATTGATATTCATCTGTTAATGATTTTAATTCTATTGGTATTTCAATTCGTTGACCTTGTCGATAAAAAAAACATGTGAGTGGTGAAAGAGAAATAATTGATTTAAGTAATTGAGTTTGACAAGATGCTAATGCTTGAAGTGATGCAATAAGAAAACAATTTCCTAATCGACCTTGAATAATATCACCATGATAAGGTTGACGATTTGTTGGCCAAACATTAATAGACATTTGAAGACACAATGTCGCAATAACAATGATCAAGAAAAAATAAAAGTGATGGAAAGATAAAAACTCTCTATAATGATATTTTTAATCGTTCTTATCAATCCACATCAAACAATGAGAATTATGACATTAGAAAGTAAAAAATTGTCTGATTATTATCAATGCTCACATTCGGGGAAAGGACAACAATTTCGAAAGTAGCAACAGAAATAAATTTATTTGTTGAAATATTCTGCCGTTTCTATGCTAAAATGGCGTCAATTATTGAATTTTCTGTATGAAAAAATTTGACATTTTTCTCAATACATCATTACCATAGACTAGTGTATTTGATTTTTAACATATGCCAGAAGTTATGATATATATGGTGATAGCATTGCCAATAACAATTACATGACAAATATGATTACCACTTGCTCATCTTTTTTGTTTAATTATCAATTGTAAGAAACAGTTATATATAAAGAACTATTTATATAATGGCTAGCAGTTGTAAAGCTAATGAGAATTATATGACTGAATGATTCTTGCACAATTCTATTTGGTTATGATGGCATGTACTCAGTACATTAAAGAAGTTCTAAAGAAAATAATGAATTTATAGAAGAAGAATTTCTTCTTGCAGTTGCCTTACTTATTTTTATAATTCCATTGATCTTTCAGAGAATACAATACTTGAGAGAGTAAAATGTCGCGACAAAAGTCGGTATTTTTTAAAGATATTTATCAATAGTTGATAGAAATATTTCAGGTTTTGGATTGAAACTTGATAAGCAGCACCACTATCATCATATATGATCGTTCATGTCACATAGACGTGTTTCTTTTTTTTTACCTATCAGAATACAGGGTGTTTCATAAGTTTTAAGGCGCGACGAAATTCGTTCTTACGGACGCCTAGAATAATATCTATTCATTATGTTTTTATATCAGCTTCGAGTACTTGTGACTGCCTTTCTAATGATATATAATTGAATAACATCTTCCGTTATAATACTAAAAATATAAACATGAGAACGTGATGATAAAATTTTCAAAATCGACAAAATTGGATGCAGGATGTATTAAAACGTTCGCAACATTTCTTTTATATCATACTTGTCTCGCCGTAGACACATGATAAAGTCTTGAATTTGTTTTTAAAAGATGCGGTGTGAAAAGCTCTACAAAAATGCCTAAACAAATACATACTGATTTGCTCTTATGATGGCATAGTTCATACTCAGAATGAACAATCTTGACAATGGTGCTACTTTCCATCGTATTGAATATAATAAAGAAATATTTCGAAAATTTTTTTGTTTTACAAATGAAATTTTTTTGCACAGATTTTGTAGAGATTTTTATGGATGCATCTTTTAACATAAAATTCAAGATCGTATGTTTTTCTCAAGCTGAGATATATACAAAAAAAAAATATCTCTAAAATAGTTTTTGTTATACTCACTATCACCACCATGAAGCTTACTCATTTTGAGTATGAACTATGCCATGAGAACAAATCAGCAAGCGTCTATTCTGATATATTTGTAGAGCTTTTCATGCCTTATCTTTAAGGAAAAAAATTCGAGATTTGTATCATTTATCTGCGCCAAAATATGTACAAGATATATTCTGCATCATATTGATCAATTTCGAAAATTTTATCTTCACACTCTCGTGTTTATATTTTTAATATTCTAACGGAAGATGTTATTCAATTATATACCATTTGAAAGGCCGTCACAAGAACTCGAAGCTGATATAAAAAAATAATGATTTGAAATTATTCTAGGTGTCTGTATAAACGAATTTTGTCGCGCCTCAAAACTGATGAAACATCCTGTATGATGTATCGTCATTTGCAATCAATAGGAGGTATAGTCTAAAATTTTGGAATCAATGCATAAAAAATTTATTTCGGATGACACATCAAATAGATTTTTCTAATCTTTCACATCTTCATGTTCTGATTTACGTAAGAAAGAATTTGTTGATATTTTTGTACGTCATAATGAAACTACAATTAAAGATTCATACACAGTCGAAGAAAAAACCAAACTTTTACAAGTTAATCCTGTTTTAGCTGCTCGCATGTTTGAAAAACGATTTAATACTTTTATGAATCTATTTGTCAAAGGTGGAGTCCAGTATTTAGGAAAAGTAACAAGTTAGTTTGTTGGTATTGAAATATAATTACGAGAATCACCATATGCACATATGCCACTTTGGGTCAACAGTGTACCTGGATACAAAGGATCTGAAACAGATGAAAAAACTCATGAAAAAATTGTGAAATTTTGTAACAAATACATTATAACACCATTTCCTTTGTTTGATGAAGATGCTGAATTGTATAATACTATCAAAGAAGTACAAACTCCTTCTCGTAATCATTCTAAATCTTGTTTAAAATATCATAATACAATTTATCGATTCGGGCGTTCTCGTCCAGTTTCTCATCGTACATTCATATATGAACGAATTAAAGTTGATAATGATGATGATAAACAACGTTTAAAAAAGAACAAAAAAAATTCTTATTGAAATGAATGCAACAGTGAGTGCGTTGGAAAAACGAAAAAATCTTGTTGTAATCTGATTTTGATCATCTTTTAGCAAAATATAATTGGACCTATGAAAATTATGAACGTGCATTCCGATTTGTGCATACAAGACTAATAATAATTCACAAAAGAGAACCTAATGTCCGACGGATCAATCAACATAATGAAGAACTGTTAAGAGCATGAAATGCTAATATGGATATTCAATTTGTGCGTAATGCGTACGCACGTACTAAGTACTTGATGTCATATACAACGAAACCAGAACGAGAATTGAGTTTATTACTTGAAACAACTCATAAAGAATGTTGTGAAGATAATATGTTGATAAGAAAAGAAATGAAAAACCTAACAGATACATTTTTTAATCATGGGCAAGTTAATGTGCAAGAAGCTATTTAGCGTGCTACTAAAATGCCACTTACATATTTAAGTCAAGGTTTTGTCTTTGTACCAGCACATTCAATCAGTTGTAAGTTTTAAAAACTACCTAGGATGCTTAAATAAATGGGTCCTGAATTTGATATTTGTATGGCAGATTTTGCGTCAGAATATGAACAAAAAAAAACCAAAAATGCCAAAACGTCAATAAAGAACTTGCTGACACTTAATTTTGCTGTTAAAAAACGTTGTAATCGTAAAGCAATTATTCGTGATTCAATATGGTAAATCTTTTTGAAAATTTTCTGTCTTTATTTAGCTATAAGAAGTTGAAATGAATTGAATAAAAACCAGATGAATTATTTTATCAAGCAGCTAAAGTTTTTGATAATATACAACAATGCCTAAGAAAAGTAAAGATATTGTAAATGAAAATTGACAAGAATGTGATGCACATTACAAGAGAACAGGAAATGAAATCATTATTTAATCAATTATCATTGAATATGTAAGAAGATGAATGGGCTGAAATTGTCGCAAACAAAAAGATGCATGATCAGGCGAAATAGAATAAGAAGATAATCTTGATTTTAACCCTTTCACGGCGATTCGGTTTTCATAAAAAATAGCTATAAAATCTTCATTTTTTACGTTTATTAACTCTTTATTCATTTTGCTTTTGATTTATGTCCATCTTTGTTGTAACGTTCGGAAGGGCTCTCGATTTATTTTTGTTTTGTTTGCATCATAAAATAGAGGATTCTGTCTTTACGTCGATTTTAATAGTTACTGAAGTTTGTTGCTCTCTTTTTCTTATATGTTTGAAACGGTGAAGATGAGATAAAGCAGCAAAGTTTCAGTCTAGTTTCTGTTTTCTTTGCACAGCATTATTTTTGCCTCTTACTTTGCATTTATATGAAAAAGACTGAAACTTTGTCATGACTTTAATGTTGGTTAGAGTAACAAACACGGAAGAGGATAGTAACTTGCTAAGTGATATGTGTAATTTGGAAAACGATTTTGCTGAGGTGTAATTTGAATCTTCAGGCTCTGAGGAAAAATAAATAAGAAGCCATGAAAGTACAGTTGCCCTCAATTACAATGAAGGAAAACAAGATATAGGTTTATCTGAGCAGTTGTCAACACACTATAGATGTCTCAGACGAACTATAAAATGATATGAAAAAGTGGTATTTGAATTTATGTTTGGGATGGTAAAAGTGAATGCCTAATGCATTTACAAGGAAAATTATAACACAAGATGTATGATCATGCTACAGCTTGATGGACCATTGGCAAATCTAAAATCTGGTGAGAGACAATAGTCAACAAGCCAAACGACGCGTCAGCAAAACAAAATAAAAATCTTCTGGTCTGCCCATAATAAGCTTTTTCTCTATAATGTTTCAACAAGAACATCCTGTTATGGTATAAAAGAATTCAAAAAATGCCGAAAGTAGAGCAAACGACGCATGGTTAACTTTCTGCTCAAGAAAAAAAGAAAAACAAAGTGCTTTTCTATACAGTTTCTTAAAATATAGCGTGACTTGCCCGTAGACTACATCGCCAGATTCAGAATGTTCCATAATATTATTGAACCTTGCTCTTAGTTTAGCAAATTATTGTGACAAAAAAGACACATGTTATCACTCAAAAATATCTCGCAACTTCACTCATTACATCCTCCTGTATAGCATTTCAAGTATTTTACGACGTTTGAAAGATGTAATACACAATGTTCATAGGTTCTTCTCGAATTATAAAAGGCATTAAGTAATCTGCTTATTTGGTATTTATTAAACTAATGAAAAGTTATCAAAGCTAATTTTCCCGTCCTATGAATGATTTTGTCCAGCAGTGAATCATTGTTAGTTTTATTAACGAATATTAACAAGAAATACTTCTAAAAACTCCTATTCAACCGGATATTTGGGAATAAATCTACCCTTTTTGGTCGATGACTCCCCTTGATACTAGTACAATTCGATGCAGAATTCAATTCTTTATCCAGCACAATCTTTTAAAATCATAGCCCAACTCTCTGAACGAATATTATCAAGGACTACTAATAAAAACCCTCGTCCTATCTAGTGTTTAGGAGCAAACCCCTCCTCCTCCCATAAAACTAGTATCATTCGGTGCAAAATTCAATTTTCCGTCCAGCATAGTTATACAGGCGAATATCAACAAAAAAAACTTGCATCTGCTGCTAACTTTCATTACGTTTTCAAGTAGTGATATTCATTGTTAAAAGTAAGCATGTTGTCCAAAATAGAACCGTGGAAATGTAACGCCGCTACTTAAATTAAATTAAAAATGATTAAGAAATTTTCATTTACTGTATTGTGGAGAAATCTAGTCAGGCACAACTGCACAAAATAGCACATGTGCATGCCTGCAAGATTGAAAGCACAACATGAATGATGATGTGACAGTGACAGTACTATGTACACGTTTACAAGCATGGAAATATGTGCACCCGCACATTTTATACTTTTGTGTGCAGAGACATAAAAACTTGTATGTTATTGCATAGAAATTCACATGTGAATATGCAAGAAAAGTCATAGGACAGTTAAAAGAAAGCAAAGTAAATCTAGTAAATACATTTGAGTATGTGAAAATCATTTTCAAATACAAGATACGACATTATATATTTTGCTTTTTAAGACTAGTATCTTTACTAGTAAATCATCTATTTACATTCTAATTCGATTCAAAATGTGTTACTACAATGACATCTGATAAATACCAGACAGTCTACATTAATGCTAGCCATTCTCGCATTTTTAAAGGATTTAACAAGCTGTTTCACACAGAATTGCATAAGTTGCAAAGCAAATTTGTTTTTAATGAGAATACAGCAATAACAAATCAAACAGAACACTTAAATATGGATGAATCAGTCTGTGCATTAGGCGATAGCAATTTATTATGGATAGGTAAGTTTTATATTTATTCATTTTTCTTAAAGTATTCATCAGCTAATTTTGTTACACGAGCAGCAGCTAACGATAGGTTTCCTCTTTTTGGTACTTCTTTTCCTCCTCTAGCTTTTGTTGCTGTTGTTGTGACAGTTTTTCGTGTTTGTGTAGTAGATTTTCCTGCTGATATGGCAGCAGTAGATATTTCATTCTCTGTAGGAGGAGGGGGCGTAGGTATTTTTCTTTCTACTGTATCCAATGTAAATGGTACATCACATAGAATATCAATTTCAAATTTCCCGAACAAATTAGCTCCAAAACAAGCAGGTACTATATAATATTCTTCCTCTCCATTCAAATGAACCAATCTCGAAACTGATCGAGCATGTGTAAATGGTGGTTCTTCGTTAGTTGTACTTGAAAGAACATAAATACCAATTGGATGATATTGATTGAGTGGAACATCTGTTTCAAATAA
>JAJEKB010014622.1:0-14494 GCA_022393335.1 Macrotrachela quadricornifera
AAAGCAAGGAAAATATGAAAATAAGTGGATAGTAAACTGTAAACTTAGTGGTACTCTAAAAGGAAACGAACTGATGAGACAGAAATAGTTTGTAGCATTTTCAAAGAATACATAAGTCAAGTTAATAGTAATATAATCGGTCAGTTTATCAATGCCTAGGCAGATACACAATCGCTAAAAACAGCATTTAAACATATCAATATGTAAACGCCTTTAAACAGCGTCATTAGTCGACAAAAACGAGTTATAACAGCGAAAATATCAACGACTTCAAGCGTTTAAACATGTAAAACACATTAAAAGTTAATTTTTTATAAACTGTTTAAACGCATTTTTGGCGACTAATGGCATCGTTTAAAGCCATTTACATGTTTCAACGCCGTTTTTGGCGTTTTCGTGTCCGCCCGAGTTATGTTAATCTTGCAAATTTTTTAAAAGACAACAAAAACTGATTTGCAAGATGAAACGAAAAGTTTTATAGTGAAATGAATTCCCTATCATATGAACTATGAACCAGAATTTAACACAATTTTAAATTGCCTAAAAGATAAAACAAAGGAAAGCCATTCATTATGTCTTACTCACTAGTTCTCTGCTTATTTGTTTGACTGAATTATATTTTTTTTTAAATAGACCTTGCGCACGAGCACATAAAGAAGAAAAGAAAGAAAAATGATTTCATCGTGTATTAGTATGTACAATATGTGATTCGTGTCTTTTTCTTCATTTTTTGTATGATGACTATGATATTTATTCAAGCATATCGTGCAAGCAATGCACATAATAACAAGTGCATCATACATACAATGAATAACAAAATTATCCAACCAGGCTTATTCTGAATTTTTTTCTATTATGTTACATATGGAGGAGCATCCACTTAATGATTTGTGTAGAGAAATTTTCTCTCAATAAAAGCAGATGAAAAATAAAATTGATTTTAAGTTTTACAAAGATAAGATCTCGAGAAAACTCAAATCCTGGTTTTTCAAAACCCAGAACGCGCAAATATGGTTTTATTTAGATGGTGTAGAATGATAGAGCAACTGATTCTAAACAAAATGAGATGTCTTCGAGCTCTGCAAGCTTTTTTTTAACCGAGATACACCACTCATAAGATAATCCAAAATACATTTTTTTGTGAAACACAATCTAAAAGAGAGTATTGAAGTGTTTGAGAGTAGAAATTTGGATCCCCCTCTCCACAGACGTGACAGACACGTTAGAAACGGCTTAGCACAAACGTGACAGACATCCTTAGCAACAGCACACTACAGACCTCACAGACATCATCGACTGTGACAGACATTTTAGCAAGGCCTCCGTCACAGACCATTACCGACAGAGAAGAGAAGCATCATAGAGGGTGACCGACAGGCAAAAGTAACATCACAGACAGTGACAGAGAGGGAAGAATAGCATCACAAACCGTGACTGACAGGCAAGAAGCGTAGCAGATCGCCATAGAAATTGCTAACCCATCGTTACATACAGTGACAGGAGCAGTATAGAAACTAAAATTTATGGCATCATTACTAAATAATAAAAAGATAGGAAAACATCAATGGATGAGAATAGCAAATAATCATAGTAAAAAGAGATGTTTTTCTTGAGTGAAAAATATAAAGATTACATGTAATAGTGACGCAAATTGAATCCGACATAGTAGACGAGAAATATTTATTATTTTCGTCTTTGTTATTAGTTTCATGTAGCCGTTGTTGTTTACGCTTTAGGCATTTGTTATTGCGATCTTTTTCTTTACGTAGATTTTTTTTCATTTGATCGAGTCAGTCGATAACGACGTTGTCGATCTCTATTGGTTTTGCGTAATTTCAGTATTGATTCAAATGTTTTCGTAGATTGTTTCTTTAGTGAAACGCTAAACTGAGTATGTAGACGATATTCTTTTTGTTGAGTATTCACTCGATTTCTGTATGCTTCAGGATTTTGTTGTCTTTGTCGCTTTCGACATTCGCGCATTCATCTAGCATGTGCAAGTAGAAACATGTCTTGTTTATTTGATTGCATTAAAGTGAATTATGTTATTAAATGTTGAAATAAGTTTATATTATAAACCAATTAAAAAAAGAAAATTCGCTTTATGAAGGCGCTTTTGCTACGTAATTCACTGCAATTTTGTAAATAAATAAATTAATTCAGCATTAATATTCATTGAACTAAATATTTATCGTGTTGACCACAATGGATATAAAATCAAAGTCAATCACAAAAAAAATTAAATCAAAATATACAAGAGGTCTGATTATTTTCAGATTTGTATAATCGATTTCTCGATCATATGAGACTTTTTTATGAAATAAATCGGTTGATAGTTAGGCGAATCAGAATAAAAAAAATCAAGACACTAAATAGGTATAATCAATTGGATATTTAAATGATGTCTTTTGTGATCATAGTAAACATTTAATCAAGGGAATCAAAGAAAAATTAGATTAATCACAAAAATAATAACAATAAAATAAAATCAAACTATTAGTAAGATACAACCATTGCGATATTTAAATAATCTATCTGTTGATCAAATTAATTTTTCCAGAAAGTGAGTTGGAAGGAAAATAAATTGAAGATATTGAAGGGCAAGCGTTATTTTGAATATTAGATAATTTGTGATTATGGCTCGAAAACGGTCGAATAATCAAAAATGGCGATCAAGACCATCATGTAAAAAACTCCGAACAAAAGGAAATCATAATAAAAAACCATGTAAAGTCCGTAAAAACAATTCAAAACTGTCTCGTCCAACGAAACCATCTCGACAAGGAAGAAAAAAAAATCAATCTGAAGAAAGATTATTCTATTTCAGCATTTAGTCTTACACCAGATGTGTCTGAAGAAGTGTTGGATGCACGAATTATACAGGGTTGAAAAAAATATTTTGATAGGGGGGGTATCGCTATATTTTGAAATAGAGTTGATAATGAATTTTATACCAAATGAAAGCCCGTAAAAAATGGGGTTTATTGGTATTAAACAATAAGGATTATGGAAACTTTTGTGTATTGAAACTGTCGAAGTTTAAAGAAATTTGCATAATGCAATCATTATAATTCATTTTTAGCGGGTTATAAGTCAAAGAAAAAAGGAAATATTCTTTGGAAAAATTGAAAAGAGCATCCTTCTGGGAACCATAAGGTCTAACTATGATTCAGAAGGTGCAATTTTCCTTTTGCGTTCTGTCGTCTATTACTTGTGATGAAAGTGAAGAAAAAGATTTTTTTATTTTTCTTGCCTTAGAACGTTATAGAACACGAAAGTTCGAGATGTTTATGAAATCACATATAAGGTCATTTTCTGATCAATATCTTTCATAAAAAATCTATCCTTTCGGTGCATCAATTAAATCTAATCATTCTAAAATGGCTGGTACTTATGATACCGAAGAGCAGATAATTATGGACAGAACCAAATGCATTGCTTTTCGCGAAGCTAGAGATGCTGGTGCAACATTTATTAATCGCCATTGGGTTGCGAAAAAAGTTCATCGTTCGGTTCAATTTGTCACAGACTGGTGGGAAAAACCATATGACCAATGTTTTGCTGACTATTCAAATGCCGGTCGAAAGCTTAAATTATCACAAGCAAGTCAAGACATCATTCTCAAAGCCAGTGGTCGACAAAGAAAAGGTTGTTCTGTTGTAGCGAAGGAGATTGCAGAAAAGCAAAAAGAATATGTTACTCGAAGAACAATTAATAATTACCGTCACAGAGAAGGATTAAAACCATTTCATGTTATTCCAAAACCGCTAAAATCTGAAACTCACATATCAGATCGATTATGGCTGTGCGATTGGTTAAAAGATTGGGCTGAAGACGATTTTCTTCATCTGGCACCATCTGATGAATTTTACGTGTGGGTCATTCGTCGACCAAATTATCAGAACAATCGAATTTGGGCAAAAAGCGTCGATGATACCGAACAAGATGAACGTTATCGTGAAATGATTAAAAACCAAGCATGCATTGGAATTTTTGTGATATTTACCGCTGAAAGGTTACATTGGGTGATTAAAGAAAAAGGTGAATCCTGGACTGGTCAATATTTTCGTAATATAATTTTGACTGAACACGTCTTTCCATTCTTAAAAAATGAAGAAAATGTTATTGATCCCGATGAAGTTATTTTTATCCATGACAAAGCACCATGTATACGAGCATATCCTACCCAACATTTGATTCAAGACAATGATATTAAATTTTGGGGTAATGATATATGACCTGGAAATTCATCTAATCTCAATGTGGCAGAACGTGATGGAGCAATAATCAAGGATGAAGTTGAAAAAAAGATGTTATCAGAACCTGGACATTCTCGTTATCTTGAAGAAACACTCAAAATGCACATTTCAGATGTTTTGAAAAACATGGAAACCGACACAGATTTATTTGAAACTCTTCTATGTTTCGTATCCATCTCGACTACGTGCAGTAAAGAACGCTAATGGTCGTCACACTGACTATTGATTGCTTTCATTAAACAATGAAAAAATAAACAATTTTGTATCACATTTAGTTCAAACTTTATCTTATCAATAACTTTTCTCACACTTATGATCAATGGAATTTACTAAGTTTAAACATTTCAACATACAAAAGTTCCTATAACCTTTATTGTTTAGTACCAATAAACCCCATTTTTTACGGGCTTTCATTTGGTATAAAATTCATTATTTACCCTATTTCAGAATATAACGGTACCCCCCTATCAAAATATTTTTTCCAACCGTGTACATAATTTTCTTAGTGAAAGGTATGATAAACTGATATATGATGCAGTTTCCAATAAACGAAATTTATCCTAGATATTCATCCGAAATTCGACAAATGTGGTATTCTTGTAAATGTTGTACGTGTGAACATCCAGCATGTGATATGCGATCAGCAACAAAAAAACATAAAAAATATCATGATTGTGTTGCCGGTGATATGATTTGCTAGTTTTGTTATGATTTTGTAGCAAAAGAAGATATACTTTTTTATCTGCATTCTCGTATTCGAAATATGATGAAAGTTTCTCTAATACCAACATGTTTAAAACTTGGTTTTCTAGAGTAAAGAGCCGTTGCACTAATGCACTGTTACATGAGTATTCTTATTATTCGTGGTCATCAATCCGTAATGAAAGGTCAAGTAGTCCACTGTCAAGCTGATGTTGCTGGCAACATAGGTGATTTTTTTTTGTTATGATGATGGTCTTAAGTGTAACATTTGGCAGCGATGACATTAATTGTAAGTGATCTTTTGCCACTACCGAAATGCTATGAATTTATGACGGTTATTCAACAGAAACCAACTAATAATAATGGTGAAATAACATCGACAGTACGATATTCAGTTAGTGAAATCCAGATGTTAAATGCAATCGAATATTTAATTCGACATCACGCTGGATATATGAATAAACAAGTACTGCCTTTAGCAAAAATTGAAGAAATGTTTGAATGTAGGAAGGAGGAAGTTGCGCCTATTTGAATCATTGATTCTTATGCCTTTAAAAATTCAACAACATCTGCACCAATTATTTTTGATTTTAATGAAAAATTTTTCGGACCTAGGTATCGATGAATTAAATATATTATCAATCACATATTTTATCTGTTTTATAAAATCGTACTCTAAAAACTGGTGAAAATGTTGTATGGAAAATTGAACCCGATATGGAAGAATTTACATTCTCATGGCTTTACCTAATAGGTGAAGGTGGTGAACTTTATACAAGAAGACTTATTTAATTAAAACTGCGTGAATATTGTAAATTGTGATTAATGTCTGCTGATAAAGAATGGCAATCAGATCCGATTTGGTGTTTTCGAGCAATGAATTTAACTCAACGAGACGATCTATGTACAGCTGTAAATTATCATGCAAAAAAACAATTCAAGAAAGAACGTTTATGTTATAATATATATCCATGTAAGATTACTAATTGTGTGACCCCTACATAATTTACGGTGAGATGGATATACAGGGTGTTTGAAAGGTCAATTACCAAAAAAAAATTTGAATATCTCCCTTACGGCTCGATCAAAAGAACTGATCTTTTCATCAATGATAGAGGCATGTTCAAAGTTTATATCCATAAAGACATGTCTAGAGAGACTCTTTGCTAAGTATCATTATTGGTTTGAACAAAAAAAATTTTCTTTTTTCACAGATACTTAGGGTTGACCAAAAGTCCTGAACCCAACTTTAAAAATATCTTGTCGAATAAGAGGAATTATTCGAAATTGAGAAACCAAATATACCATTTTGTAGAACAAGTCCAGGCGCGTCGAATGGCACATATTAAATCTGATTTTCGTAGGACTTTAGTGAAACTATAATCAGTTTATTAGTAGACGGTCATGTACTCAAAAGTTCCATCAGTTATTGATAATTATGGATCTTGATGTCATTGAAAGGTATTTCTAGGGAAATATTTTTATATACAGTTTTGTAGAGTTTTTCATGAGCTACTAGTTGATATACTTGGCATCTCCGATCGTTTTATTTCTCATAGAAAAAATACGATTTTTCAATGATCTATGATTGTTTTTGTATGTACTATAACTTTCTGGATACATGACCGTCTACTAGTAAATTGAGTCTAGTTCCACTAAAGTCTTATGAAGATCAGATTCAGTATATGCCATTCGACGCGCCTTGATTTGCTCTACAAAATGGTACATATGGTTTCTCAATTTCGAATAGGTCTTCTTATCCGACAGGGTCGTTTAAGTGGGCTCAGGACTTTTGGTCAACCCTAAGTAGAAACAGAGTGAGCCAAAAGCCACCTTACCAAAAAAAAATTGAATATTTCTGCTACAGCTCAACCAAACAAATTGATTTTTTTACCCATAATAGTGGTATGTTCACACTTTAAATTCATACAGACAAAGTTAGAGAAAATCTTTGTTAAGTACCACGAATAACCTCAACAAAAAATGTTTACTTTTTCACAGATAAGAAAAAAACCAATATACTTAACAAAGAACTTCTCTAAACATGTCTTTATGAAGTTGAAGCTTGAACATGCCTCTATTGTTGATAATAGAATCAGCCCGTTTGCTCGAGCCGTAAGGGAGATATTCAAATTTTTTTTTGGTAAGTGACCTTTCAAACACCCTGTACAGTTTATTAAATTTGCTGATGCCGCATATGCATATAGTGTACGACCTAAAACAAATGAAAGAAATTCGATAAAATTAAAAGACACTGTGATGAAAATGAAAAAACCAATTTGGATTATTCAATCAGTTGATGTTTGGGGAAATTTTTTGAAAAAAATTTCTCAGTTATAAGCATAATTTTAGGAAGTTGATATGGCTCGCACAGGATTTTTTAAACCTGTTAGAGCTAGTAAGAAAGAGTGTAAAATTCAATTGAGACCATCCGAAAATGAAAACGTTTGTGGATTAATGTTTGAACAATTGCAGCTTTGTACTGGTGCTCGTGTTATTTGTCGGCGAAACATCGACTTGAATGGTTACATGGTCAGCGGAACTGAAGCTATTGTATAAGATATTATATGGGATAATAATGACAATATCATATTACCAGCATCTAATCGATGTGTATTTCCAAATCTAGATCGAGCAATAACTACTACGTTACCAAAATATGTTGAACTTGGTAAGATAGAGCAAATTATTCGATTATTTGAATGTTGTCTCTCGTTTTACAAGAATTAGAAAATAATTCTATATACAAAATGCTTCCAGAAGAAGTCAGTTTCAAAGATAAAAATAAAATATGGACGACAAGACGGCAACTTCCACTTAGCCTAGGTTATACAATAACAGTTCATCGTTCACAATGCATGACTTACAAGAAGCTAATATCCATTTTTGAGAAAAAGACAGTTCACGAAAATGCTTATAACTTTTAAAGGGAACCTGATAGAGACCTTCGGTTTTCACCGTTCGATAGATCTTGATACGAGACGTAATACTATTGGGTAGCCAAGGAATTTGATAGGATTAGACACAGGGTGTTTTTGTATGTAAACTTGAAAAATGATGAAGTGGATAAAGCACAATGAATTTCAACTTCTAATCAGTGCAATCGATAGCTCGGATCAAGATCTACAAATCGACAAAAACCCTCGGTTTCTATCTTTTATGGTTCAAAAGTTATAAACATTTTTCGGCAAGGTATTTATTGCTTTGTCGGTCATAGAAAATACCAAAAAATGGGTAATATTTTGAGATTTTGATCGTCTTAAATTATTTTTATGCAAAATAAACATCATATTCGAAATCAGCTTGAAAAAATACACCAAAAACACTATTTTTTATTGTAAAATATTTTTTATCGAAAATTGACCTGTAGAGAACTTCAGGAAAAAAATTAAGAAATAAAAGTTGAGGAGCAGTAGGGTCAATTTTCGATAAAAAATATTTTACAATAAAAAATAGTGTTTTTGGTGTATTTTTTCAAGCTGATTTCGAATATGATGTTTATTTTGCATAAAAATAATTTAAGACGATCAAAATCTCAAAATATTACCCATTTTTTGGTATTTTCTATGACCGACAAAGCAATAAATACCTTGCCGAAAAATGTTTATAACTTTTGAACCATAAAAGATAGAAACCGAGGGTTTTTGTAGATTTGTAGATCTTGATCCGAGCTATCGATTGCACTGATAAGAAGTTGAAATTCATTGTGCTTTATCCACTTCATCATTTTTCAAGTTAACATACGAAAACACCCTGTGTCTAATCCTATCAAATTCCTTGGCTATTCAATAGTATTACGTCCCGTATCAAGATCTATCGAACGGTGAAAACCGAAGGTCTCTATCAGGTTCCCTTTAAAAGTTATAAGCATTTTCGTGAACTGTCTTTTTCTCAAAAATGGATATTAGTTGTTGATCTTACTGGTACAAATTGGAAGCTATGAATGTTTTATACAATTCTAAGTCGCACTAGAAAACTAACTGATATTATCATCTTGGCATATGACCGAAGATCATTCAAAGTAACTAATCGTTGTTTAATTACATATCAATATAAATTATTCTTCTAGGTGTCAAAAGCTTCAATGGATGAAATGCATCGTCTTGCGAGAATTGAAAACGAATATCCAAGGGAGGGGGGCACGCTATAGTGGGGCTCAAAAACCTCATTCATCACAGAAAAAGTTGAATATCTCTGTCATACTTCAACCAAAGGACCTCATTTTTTTACCGCTAATAAAAGAATGCTCATAGTTTATACTGATAAGAGAAACGTTGGTAAAACTTGATTTAGGATATTACAGTTGATACAAATAAAGAAACGAAATCCTTCACAAATTATGAAACAGCAATATTCATATCGCCGCGAATGGGTTAATTGACTAACTTTAGTAAATTATTATAGAGATATATTGAGTGGTGTCTTCCTCACCTATCTAACTTAGATAAAGGTTCATCAGTGTAATCAAATAGAAGTATAACATCATCATCAGAAGGTATTACTCTTAAACATCGTCGATCTGAAAGTTCAACTTTATTTAAAATTGAATCTTTAAAAGACCCAGAAGATATTATTATTTGTGAGAAACAAGAAAAACATTATTGTGGAAGACATGCTCTTCGTGCAGTTACACAACGACTTGGTTTATTTCTGATCAATATTTGATACAAGTCGCTCAAAATCTGCTGGAAGCTGAAGAAACGTGTCGAGAGGGAGAAATAGTACAAGTAACGCAATATTATTATGAAAAAACAGGAGATTGTAATATACAAATTTTGAAAGCCACTTTATTAAATATATTTAATATTGATCTTATACAAATTCATACATTACAACCAAATATTAACTCAATTCAAATTCTCCCCATATACAATACGTCCAAGCATTCCTTATTCACGAAGATTATCATTATCACTGTATACGACGATTCCGACGAACAAAAGATTATTTCTTTAAAATATACTCAACAAATTCCATATACCACCAACCAATTCATTGTAATAAAATATTAAATTATCTTGCTACGCTTTTAGTAAACACCGCCAACATCTACGTGATTCCATAGTACACTTCGGATACAGAAGAACACCGACTCTCTATCGATAACATCGAACCAAAACTTTGGCCTTTACCAAACTCGCATGCTGATCTGGAAAATTTCAATGTCTCTTCAAAAATTTAAAAAAAAACATGATCTAGGCAACGAAACAAACAAGTGAACCTTTCTATTACCCTTCTGATTTATAAAGTTCTCATCATATATTTATTCACTTAGCAATACATAACCCAACATTGGAGACCTACGAAGTCTACATCAATGCATATAGAATGAAATACTGTTTCAGAATAAGATCGTTTCATTTCTTACACTTCTTCATAAAGAGGGAAAACTAGAAAATAAAAGACTAAAATTTCAACAATCATAGTACACACGCAATGAAAACATCTCAACCATCTATAGACTTAATCAATAAAGAAGAGAGAATTTCTTCATCAATAGATTCAGAATCGAATGCTGATTCAGACTCACCCGGTTTCATTTCAAAAACTTGTTCATAAAGAGAAAAAACCAGGAAAATAGGGGAAACAGGCACAAATTATAGCGCACATGCAACAAAAAAATCTCCAGCATCTATGGGCATAATCAATAAAGGAGAGAGAATTTTTACACGAATAGATGCAGAATTGAATGCTGATTCAGACTCACCTGGTTTTATCACAAAAACTTGTTCATAAAGAGGGAGAACGAGGAAAACAGATTGAAATTTTATCAATCACAGTAAAGGCGCAACGGAAACATCTGAACCATCTATGGAAATGATGGATTACGTAGTGAGTGTTTTGACATCAATAGATGCGGATTTCAATGCTGATTCTAAATAACCTTGTTCAACTTTCTAAAGTTGCTTTTGAAGAGAGAAAATTAGGAAAGAAATAATTAAATTTTTCGCGAAGGGAGACGAGAGGTCATGAGATGTCTTAACTCTAATGAAAATGAGCGATTTTGGACGGTTGATTAGTATGGCAATTGGTTACAAAATGAAATGGTGTTGAAAAGTATTTGATTTCTTTTTTTCAGTCATGCTTGAAAAGAGAAGAAAGTAGAAAAAACGGTCGAAAGTTTTTAATACAGCGGATCATTTTTTGAGATGCATTTGGAACATGTACGAAAAAGAAACGTATGGCTTATTAACCCTTTGAGAACGGGATTTTTTTGTAAACAAAAAAGCATTTTTCGACCTTTTTATTTTATTTCAAATCAAAATGGCTACATAAAAATCTTATGATAATCAAAAAAACAGTTTTTTTCATCTTTTAAACAAAATGCCAATCTGCACGTAAAGCATGTGATGTTTGATCAAACTTCTGCTTCCTTGGTGCTGCAATTAGCACATCTTCTTCTTTTTCCTTTCACAGGGAAATGCATTTCATTCTCAAAATCAAGGACAGTTTTTGGTGATGCCAGTTTAGACTTCGTTTCAGAAGGAGGTCTTCCACGACTTATTCGTTCACTGCCGCAGCAGAGAGACTTCACCACTGAAACCATATAGTTTAAGTATGTTAATTTATCCTGAGCTAACTGATTATAGAAAATAAATGAACTGAAAATAGATGCATTTAGAAAATAAATAAAAATTCGAAGCCAGTTTCTTTTAGACTTGCGATCGAAATTATAGCAGGAGATTCTTTGGCTGAGTCGATCAACTCCATGTGCAAACTGATTGTAATCTTTTATTGCTTTTGGACAGTTAATTGTAATACGTTGACCATTTTTCAACTGACGGAAAATCGAAATAAGTTCATTGTCTTTATGATAATTGGAAGCCAAAAAAACGTGTTTGGTATCCATCCATATAAAGGTAATGCTGTTCGATATAATCATTGACTTGCAATCCCCTCATTCCATTTTATATTTCTTGGTAAAATCCGATGAAATACCCGCCCGATCTAGTCTAATCGTTCCACTGGCCTTTATGTTCTGTAATTTTAGTTTTTCTAATAATCCGAGAGAATTGAAAAAGTTATCGAAATATAAATATTTTCCTTCAAAATTATGGCCAGATATAAGATCGAAAACAGCACGTTCGCCCAGAGGTATTTCTTTTTCGCTGATTTCTTCTTTTCCTAAATAGATTTTATAGTTGAATAAATAGCCAGTGATTGGATCACATAGACGCCAAACTTTATACCCTATTTTTATCGGTTTTAGAGGAAAATTCTGCTTGAGGCTTGATCTTCCCTTGAATTTTATCATACTTTCATCGATTGTACCATAGCGACCAAAGTTATAATTTTTTTGGAAATTCGTCCGCAAAATTTCAATAAAACTCTTAACTTTGTAAATTTTACTGTAGTTTTTAGATTGTCGATTTGATTCTAATGAATTATCAGCTAAATGTAAATTATAAAAGATTTGAAGAAAACGATCTCTTGACATGATCGAAGAGATAAATGTATTATGGAATACCATATCTTTACTTCAATAATGTTTCATATTTAGCAAGTTATTGATACCCATTAGAATAATCAAACCGAGAAACGATTCAATATCTTTTTTGCTCACATCCTTCCATTTACTGATTTTCTTCTGCTTGTTACTTTGTTTCTTTCCCCTTCCATAAATGTTTGTTTGATCAGTAATCAGATTTAAAATTTCTTCAGTAAAAAAAGTTCTAAAGACTGAAATTGGAGTTCGCTCGTTGAGAGAGATTGAGGTAAAGCCACCATTGGTGATATAAATTGCATTCATTGAATTCAGTACCTATTCATATACATCCGAATTATTATCAGAAAGTTCAAGCTCATCTAAGTTATCAACTAGTTCGTCGAAATCGAAGTCACTCTCGCTAGTGTCATCACTGGTAGATGAATCACAGGACTCGTCATTGACTTCGTTATTTCCATAGAATATTCTCGAAAAATAAGATCAGAAGAAAAGAGAGAAATTATGACGTCACTGTACCTTAGCAACAAGGACAAAGGATATTTGAAAAGAATTTATATGAGAGAAGGAAAGAAAGGAAAGAAAAGTATAAGATGACAAATACAGTCATTTATGACCTTACATATTTAATAGTTTAATATGAACTAAACACTTTTTTCTCTACTGAAAAATAGGTGGGCCAGGTATGTCCCACCGTCCTCAAAGGGTTAACTGATGTAATTTTCCACGTGAATTAATAATGACGTACGGTGCAACATTTTGTCTGGATCTCAGAGTCGTTACGAGAAAAGCCATGGATTTTTTGTGCGGAGATTGTAGATGATATGTAAATGTAATGCGTTATGGTTTAGGTTAGTGTTAAAAGCCTAAGAATCTTTTAAATTATTAGCATCAACTGTGAAAAATTTCTTATATGATACATTTATGGCGAAGGTTTCTTTGATCTTAACACGTTCAAGGCGATTCAGTTTTATGTAGAAACTGATCGAGGTACTCGTTCCCACAAACAATAAAGTTCTATTGAATGTACTTTCAAACTTTTTCTTTCTGTTCTTTCGATCTTTACTGTCCTTCTTTTTTGTATAACTAGATAATGAATCGAATCTTGTATGCCATTTGTGAAATGACTAATATTACTTTTTCGTTCTGTAATGTGTAATATGCGTTATGTGCGACATCAAGATGAGAAGCGTCTAGATTTTTCTGTTAAATTCATATTTATTCCGTTTATCGCTGAGCATTAGTCAACATTGTCAGACTTCTTCAGAATTTTACATGTCATCAAAAAAGTCAGTAGAAAATATAGCGTTGATTCACTCATCGAAATGAGTTTTTTGGACAATGATTTTGCTATAATGTACTTGGAATATGCAAGTTCCGACGAAGAAGTCATTGATAATGATTTTTTGAGAGACTCGTACGGTCTTTACTCTTTGACATGCCATCTGAAAACCTGAAATTTGATCTAAGATAACAATCAATAAGTCATTTAAAACGAAAATTAGCTGTTTACAAGCTGAAGGCAAAGGAATGACTTGCACGGAATGCTCGAAAACACTGTGTCGGCTGCTATGAGAAAAATAGGGAAGCACAAACCAGAGTTACGTGTCATAGAACAACAGCAAAAATAAAATCTTTTTGTTCTGATTGTAATAAATTTTGTTGCTTTGATTGTTTTAACGAGAAGCATCACAATATACAATCAACGTTGTTATGAGTAGCAAAAGCCAAGTAGAGCACATGCTACATACAATTTCTTTTATAAAAAGAAAGGGAAAGCAAGTTTTTTAATTTAAAGTTTTTTGTTAGAATACAGTGGGGTCCACCGATAGACCCCATCACCTCGAATATTTTATTTAAAAATCGTATTTTTTGACGCGTGAGAAAAAGGTAGATTTTTCACAATATCTGACTATCAGTCTTAGAAAAGTGGTTAGAGAAATCTTTCCAGATAGATTTGGATGCATCTTCATCTCTTCTTTCTAGGAGTCAATGCACGAAACTCACGACATATTGTACTCAATCGATGTCTCCAATTTCAATGAAATTTTGCCAGTATGTAGCCCTAAGTGAGTTATGAAAATGGTAA
>JAJEKB010014622.1:14894-39215 GCA_022393335.1 Macrotrachela quadricornifera
TTACCATTTTCATAACTCACTTAGGGCTACATACTGGCAAAATTTCAATGAAATCGGAGACATCGATTGAGCAGGGGTATTAGGAAATCTATAGTCAATTCCGTGCATTGACTCCTAGGAGTGAAAATCGCAACTCGCTATCTTGTTCCTATCGAAAGTTATTCAAAATATATCCACTCATCTTCTTTTCCTGAATGGGCATTAATAGCCTCTAAATGACATTCTTCTAATAGGTCAAAGAAAATTATTATTTTGAACGAAACTTTTATCTTTTTATTCCATAATTGTATATACAGCTTCTACTATTATTAAACATATCCTTTTCTCATTACGTTTGACATATGTGTAAGCTCATGCCAACACTAAATTTACACCTCAAACGATATAGTAGCCAAACGCAATAAATAGTAGTGCAAGTTATTTCCATGATTTCTTCAATTATTCATCGAGAAGTATCCAATACTGATTCATTCAATGGTCAAACAAATGTGTTACAAATCATCAGTTTTCATGTTGCCTTTTTGATTATGAAACTTGAAACTATCATAATAGTTACATTTTCCATTCATTTATGAGATAATTCAGTAATTTCATGTTAGAAGAGGAAAATAATGCCAAATTCAAATTTTTGTGACGAAAAATTTTATAAGCGAAACGAGATATCTTTTAAAAAGAAATATACCAAAAAGATGCGCCGTAAGCAGGGCTACAACATATCAAAAATCCAGCCTAGAATCTCATAATATAATAATACATTGCTATTCCGCAATAAAAGTTCACTACTAAAATTGCGCACTTTTTTTCTTTCAAATTTTACTGTTTTATGAAAATTTCTCATAAAAAAAATGCATCCAAAAAATATTAAAAATAGTCTATTTTGTAGAGAAAAAAACTCTCTATCATCTGAGAGATCCTGCACCTAAAACGCGTGAAACATGAGTGAGGAAATCGCAAAATACGACTACAATTGTAAAAATCAACTTTTTGCTAGAAGTTGAAAACATGAGGTTCCGGATATTTTTTTATGAATATATTAGAATGAGCTGGTATTTTAGGTTTCATAGTAATTTTTTATGGGCTTTCGAATGAGAGAGTCAAATTCAAAATCTATAAATTTCGTACCATCACCTTTCTCTTATACTGGTCGGTTTTCTGATGGACCCTTTCTTAACAATCTGGACTTTATTTAAAGTTAAAGATTAAAATTTTTTAGGTAAAACTTTAAATAAGGTTTAAAGGGTTATTTGAAGTTCAAGGGCGACGCCTAGTGATGAAATAAGGTTACGCCAAACATATAGTAACTAGCGAGAACCCGTGTATACTCCACAGCTTTTTTTTCTCTTACATATGATATTAAGCATATAATCTTTGGCCTGACACAGATATACACACTCGACATTATGTACACAGAAGTCAAACCGCTTCATACTCTTATATCGTTTATATTTTTATAGCGTGTGTACTCTTCGGCTTATATCCTTTGTAGTTCTTATAGCCTTATCCTCTTATTGCGTTAGTCCCTTTTTTCTTTGTCTTTATTTCTTAATCGCATTATTATCTTGCCTACTTCAGGACCTATGAGCACTCCCATAATATAGCCCTTAAGGACCTATGGGTATCCCCATAATATACTTGTATAGAAAGTAAATGACTATGGATCCAACTTAGCGATAATGGCTAGGTACTATGCTTAATTAGCGCTAATTAGTTGAGCACTACGCTTAATTTAGCATTGTGCTTAATTGATGCTCATTGGTCGAATATTATTGAACTAGTTATTTGGTAGTCAGTAATGACCTTGTGGACTTCGAAATAATGGCAAAATATGGACGCATAAGTGCGCTCGGAATCTGGAATCTTCGTGTTGAGCTCACTGTTTTTGACCAAATCCACTTTATTCCTCAATAAAGCTACACACTTCAGCCTTCGGCGTCGTATTTGGAAAACTAGTATTTACATTATTTTTTGCCGTATCTATAAATGATTAAGACGCATTTTCAATCTATAAATTAGTTCTAATCTCGTTTAATCATGGAAACAAACGATTGAGACTTGCTCAAATGCCAGCTTATATAGGAATTGAATCAAACTCTCTTTAATTTATTCGTTGGTCCAAAGAAGAAGCAATATATTGTAACTATGAATTAATGTCTTCCTGCCGTGAAACACCAGCTGTT
Source organism: Macrotrachela quadricornifera (assembly GCA_022393335.1). Taxonomy (NCBI): domain Eukaryota; kingdom Metazoa; phylum Rotifera; class Eurotatoria; order Philodinida; family Philodinidae; genus Macrotrachela; species Macrotrachela quadricornifera. Next base: position 17,072 of record JAJEKB010014622.1, read on the forward strand.
AGAAAAGACCTGGAAGATAATTGCTTAAACCAGATATTAACTGATTCTTTCTTAACGACATGTCGAATAGAAATTTATTCTGAACCCGTATTTTGTACGGCGAATCGGACAGCATTGGTTGGTCTCTGCTTACTCTACAACAAAATGCCACGCAATCAAAATAGCCGACTAAGATGAACACAAAGTTATCGATACTAATGAATTCGTTTTACCACGAACAGCATTAATTACTACTGTGGAAACTGTTTCCCTAATATGCGACCGATTCTTCTTACCAAGACTGCCAAACAAAGAGACCCTACAACTGCTTTCTTTCAGAATGCAACAACTGATCCAGTTGACAAAGAATTAATCGACTTACATACTTTAATGAATAAGGATAATAATTGCAATAAATTACCATATATTGCATCTAAGACTCAAACCATAATCGATTTTATTTTCAATACAGCAAGACCACTCCATATCCTCTTTTTGGAACATTTTAGAAATCATTAAAACTTCCATATCATTATTATTCTAGCTTGCATAATAATTATACTGATTGGGGTACAAACATTCCATTGTCGTTTGAAAAACAATAGAGCCGCTAATGCTAAAATTTCAATACTATCATGGAAAATGCTAGAACAACTTCAAAATTTACCAACTTACAATGGAACTTTTTGTATTGTTCATCGAGTTAATCGACCGCATTCGGGTCAAAGTATTACTCTCACCGCCAAACTAACAAATTTTAAATCTTACGTGCCCATAGTAAGTCTGGACCAAAATAATCAATTTTTAAGATATTGACAGTTTTGGTGAGTGAACATATTATTACGAAAAATATTCACATCTAATGTTTTACATAATCACTGCCTTTTCAAAGAATATTTATTTAATCTTGTCGGAATGTATCTGATGATATTAGAATCACACTAGATCTACCATCTTTTGCAAGTTTACTAATGCAAAAGTAGAAAAGGATATGCATATTATATGTCAAACGTGACCTTTTATGAATATCTAAAGAATAAGTGCATTGATGCATAACTTTATGATTTAGTAAGTTGTTTTTATGATTGGTTATCCCAAGTCACAATTAAGTGTGCATTTAAAGTAAAACACTCTTTCATTTTCAATATCACCATTATCATTTAAGAGAGATCTAAATGACCGAATTAAATATAAATGAATTTGATTAACATCGCGAAGCATCTTCTTTATCCAACAGAAAGAGAATTTTCTGATGATCATTCAAAAACAAGTACTGATGAAATTGCTGCATCGCAGCAATTATTTAAAGTTTTAAAATCATTTAAAGACAGCTATTTTAATGACCTCGATGTGTACGAAACTCTCGATTATAATAATGAGTATGATGAAATAACTGACGAAGAAAAAAGTAGTAATGAAGAAGATGAAAGTATCGATGACATGGATGATTTTGATGAAAATCAACAAATGCATATTTACAATCAATTTACATTGGAAGAAATGGAAGATATAACCGAATGGGTTGATCAACATCCAAATTATAAGTTTACGACTGTTAAACATAGATTTCGAAAAGTCAAATTCTCGAATTATATAGCAAGATTTCGAGAATATATTAAAAAGAATGGCACAAGACCTGAAAAACTCGATAAAATCAAGCAATTCATGTGGGATGAATTTTATATCAAGAGGACTATGGAAAAAGAAGCTGTTCATGATACTGATTTAAAAGTTTTTGCAATTCATAAGGCAAGAGAATTAAACTGGTATAATTTTCAAGTCAGTGAATCTTTTATTACAACGTTCAAGAAAGAAAAAAAAATTTCATCAAGAAGATACAGTAAACTGTTCACTCGAGTGTTTTCAACCAGAAAAGCTTGCAGTTTAGAAGGTATAGGAATACATCCGAACTTCCGATGTAAGTCTCTTTATGTGAACAATGTCTGTTTTTTAGATACTCAAAACTGGATTAAAAACCAAAAATCTTTGATTTCGAATTATTCGCCTAATCAAATTTTAAACAGCGACCATTGTTCATTCCAGAAAGAATACATTTCTCCAAGGACTCTTTCTTTCACTGGTGAAAGAACAACCGAAGTTGCTGTTAAAAAGAAGAATAATGTGACACACTTTTATACGGTGCAGCCTATTACATCAGCTGATGGTCATTTATTGAACAAATTCTTACTTATTCTTCAAGAAACAGAAAATGAATTCGATAAAAGAGTAAAAAAAGATTTAATCGTACTACCAAATGTCGTAGTACGAGCTTCAACGTCTGGTAAAAGTAGCGATGAAAAACATTGAACTTTTTTGGATGAAGTTCTACGTCCGTTGGTTGGTCGAAAACTTCTTCTTTTCCTTGATTGTTGGACAACTCAAACTGATCCAAAAAAAAATAGAGCAGTATTTCCACATAAAGACAGTCAGTTTCTGGTTTTCCCTCAAGGATCAACTGGTCATATTCAACCTCAAGATTTATCTTTATTTTGTTCCTGGCGATACTTTCACAAGAAAATCGAGCATTACGTTGATATCAATCGAACAGAAATGAACTTGGATGATCGCCAAAATTTCATAAATATGCATTCTATCATCCATAATCAACTATCTGCCCCACCATTTAAAAATCTCATTAAATCTGGATTTATACAAGCTAAGATATTGAACGAAATACTTGGTGAAATCAACAAACCAAAGAATGTTCGCTATAAATTCTATGATCTCTATTGTTTAGCTATTCGTTGTGAAGAACGAACTCTTCTAACTTGCGTTTGGTGCAAAAGACACCTTTGTTATTATCATTTGATGGAAGATCTACATCTTCATTTGTGATAGTCTGTTCTATTCTTTTTATGTGAAATAAAATCATGAACTGATAATTTGTAAACTATTGGAGGAAATTGTCCACTCCTCTCTTACTTTTGTATTAGTAAATTTGCAAAAGATGGTAGATCTAGTGTGATTCTAATATCATCAGATACATTCCGACAAGATTAAATAAATATTCTTTGAAAAGCTAATGATTATGTAAAACATTAGATGTGAATATTTTTCGTAATAATATGTTCACTCACCAAAATTGTCAATATCTTAAAAATTAATTATCTTGGACCAGATTCGCTATGGGCATATAAGATTTAAAATTTGTTAGTTTGGCGGTGAGAGTAATACTTTGACCCGAATGCGGTCGATTAACTCGATGAACAATACAAAAGGTTCCATTGTTAGAAACTAATTTGTTTAAACCAATTGAAGCTCCAAGATTAGTAAAAAAATTGTTAGAATTATGTGACAGCAAAACAGAGCATGTACCCGATCTTTTACCTTTGGTTCCTGGAATGTCTGTTATCTTAACACAAAATATTGCTATAGAACTGGATCTTAATATTCAGATGAATGAGATCTTTCGACAACTTGTTTTTGAAGAAGATTCTATTTCAACGGACCAGAGGTGGGCAAATTAAGTTTTTTCAAGTCAAGTCAAGTCAAATCATCCCCGTGAAATTTTTTCCTTCACTTTAAGCCAAGTCTGATTAAAAATTAGGTAGAATATAAGATTTGGTAACAATACTGGGTGACAGACAACTTTTCTATTCCCAGAATTTTATTTCGTGGTGAGAAAATAGTGTCAGAGAGAAGCAGCACTGGGCATGTCAGAAGATTCCAAGTCACAAGTCAAATAAAGTCAGTAAAAAAAATTCTCAAGTCAAGTCAAGTCAAATGACTTGACTTGACTTGACTTGACTTGACTTCATTTGCCCACCTCTGCAACGGACGTTATTTCAGCAACATCTCTCGGCAATACATGTTATATACGTTAAGTTTTATACGCCATAATTTCAATCGTTCGATCGAAGATTGAATACAACTTCGATCAAATCTCGTTTCAATACCATTAATGGAGCGAACATTTCGTATTAATAGTTTTGATCTTCTATCGAAAGATAAGAGACCAAAATCAGATCAAAAGACACTTTTATGAATTACGCGACGCGCATTACTACTTGTGCCTGCATATTCTATTACAACACATAAAAGTTAAGGTCAAATTTTGAATAATGTTGTAATTGATTCGAAACTACCAAATAGAATTGATGATATTGCTGCGGTTTATGTAACATTGTCACGCGTGAAATGTTTGACTGATTTAATTATTTTAAGACATTTTGATTACAAAGTTTTATTAATGAAACCAAGCAAATCTCGACGGACTAAAATAGAAAGACTAGATAAACTATATATAGATACACAAACGCGTTTTGCTCAATGGTTCTAACGGTCTTCCTTTGTTTCCAAAATGTTTGCTGTAATTGTTGTTAGGATTTATATTATTACAGGCTTTTAATAAGAAAATATATCTTATTCCAAACTATTTTGAAAGAAAGATCGAGTATTATTTTTTTTATCGAATGTTACGATTTAAGCAAGCAGATTTCAACTGCTTATTTGTATAAAATTGCTAGGTCAATTCTTCTAGCATTGGAACAAGCAAAAAAATACTTCTGCCTTTCACAGTCGAGGCTTAAGTGAGTCAAAACCACGAACGTTACTTGTAAAACTTAAAATCAATTGTATTTTTCATCTACTTTTATTGAGAGAAAATTTCTCTACACAAATCATTAAGTGGATGCTCCTCCATATGTAATATAATAGAAAAAAATTCAGAATAAGCCTGGTTGGATAGTTTTGTTATTCATTATATGTATGATGCACTTGTGATTATGTGCATTGCTTGCACGATATGCTTGAATAAATATCATAGTCATCATACAAAAAGTGCAGAAAAAGACACGAATCACATATTGTACATACTAATACACGATGAAATCATTTTTCTTTCTTTTCTTCTTTATGTGCTTGTGCGCAAGATCTATTTAAAAAAAATATAATTCAATCAAACAAATAAGCAGAGAACTAGTGAGTAAGACATAATGAATGGCTTTCCTTTGTTTTATCTTTTAGGCAATTCAAAATTGTGTTAAATTCTGGTTCATAGTTCATATGATAGGGAATTCATTTCACTATAAAACTTTTCGTTTCATCTTTCAAATCAGTTTTTGTTGTCTTTCGAAAAATTTACAAGATTAGCATAAACTCAATCATTCATTTGACATAGTCAGAAAAATGATCAAATGTTGAAATGTTTTAAACAAAAGTTCAGCTGAAACGTCAAAGATATTACAAAACTCTGTATAAAAATCTGCAACATTAACTGTGCATTTTAAAAATTTATAAAAATATTTCAGGGAAAAGGTGTTGAAGCAAAACGTGTGAAATAGATTTCTACATAAGTTCCGAAATTGAAAATGGACGATTAAGTAGATATGAATCTTGTAAATCCTTGAACAACAGGAAAAGTGATTTGAAAAATGAAGGCGACAGATTAATAGAAAAACACTGTCTGTATCATATAAAGTATAAACCGAATTTTGGAACCATTTTCACTTGTCTCAGAGGCGAAAAATAAAAGTTGACCATGTATTAAGCTTCATCTATTCAAAACTCTTTAAGAATTCATCAAATTCCAACGATCTAGAAGCTATTTAAAAGCGCACTCTAAAAACAGGTACTTTTACGAAACCGTCCAAAAAGGTTTCGCAGCAAATGGTTCGTAGCTTACTCCCGCGCCCCGACCCTTTTTAACTTTTATAGACTATAACGTCTATTTATTTAAAATTTTAGACGTATTTGGAAGCTTTTAGACATCTACGAAATCGAAATAAAGCGTTTGGTAAAATTACCATTTTTTCAGAGTGCAATGTTTCGCGAGTGCCTCCAGCATTCATCTGGATACCCATTTTATCGTAGATATTTACATGTAAGTTTTTTATGTTCATCGATTTCTTACATTAAACTCGAGTATGAGAAATTTGTAGGCTTCTGCAATTTACTTAGTGTGCTAACAGACATCGAAATATGAGGAATTGTGGAAAATCGGAAGGAATTACATCTCGTTTGTCCCAGTTACATTTTAGTCTTTTTTGTTTCAATCATATTTCATTAGAAAAGAACTCGTTAAACTGAACAAATTGCGCTCTTTTCGCTTTGAAAAAAGCAATTCTTAATACTGAAAAATGCGTTTTTGAAACATTGCTTCGTTTTCACATTGACGTTTTGTTTGGACATCCTTATTAAAAGCAAGAATTAATAGAAAAAAACTTCCATGTAGTGCTTCTTTCACAGAGTTTTGCACTCGACGAAACGACTCTGGAAACTTTGAGAAAAAACTAGCAGAACGAATGAAAAATTGAAAAAGAAACAATAGAGATCACTTCTCGAAGTCCAACAAACCAGCAAAACGATGTGATTTTTATCAAAAACAGTACACAATGGTACATTTGATTTTAGTTTGAATTCAAACAACGATATTCTCCTAATCTCATATTCAAATCACAGGACGAGAGTTATAGGCACTTAAAGGATTTTAAGGGGAGGGAGTCGCGACCCTTAAGTGCCCATTTTGATGTGCTCATTAGATAGAGCATAGTTTACTTGCATAGACTCTGAGATTTTCAGCCCGACTTGGTAAGTACTTACTTTGGTTAGAAATATGGCAAGATCTAGGTTTTGGTCAAAATTTGCACCAGACGTTCACTCCGTGTTTCCCAAGTTGTGATTACAAAATAAAAGATAAATACAACTATTTTTATATCAAAAGATAGAGAATTGTTTTCTCTATCGATTTCATATAAAATCAAGACCATAAGAAAAACTTATTATAATGATTAATAGTGAAATACTGCTTAAATTTTACGTTTTTTTCATGTTCCAACCACTTTTAGTCATGTTTTGAGGATTATAATCCGTTCAAAATTTTTTTCATATAGACCATTTGATAGAGAATTTCACGCGCTACAATTTTTCTACGGGTCATATTTTCTGATTTTGCTGCTTTGAAAAGAAAAAGCCGTTTTCCGCGACTACATTACCAGAAACCAATCATGCATATAACCATGTTATCACCGTGTTCGCCTAGGCAAAGTCTTTCTATTTTCGATTTTTATATCTTGAAAGAATGGTCTAGTGGAGTTATGCTCAAATCGAAAATATGAAGCCATTTCTTTTGGTTATTGAGAAATGCGGAACAAAATACTGATTTCAGGCCTATTATACCTAGTAAAAACACAGACAAGGTCGAGTGTGTTCAATATTTTGTCTATATCTCCGGTATAGTTTGGCCTTTTCACAATGGGGTGGTCTCAATCGTTAGAGCTTTTCCTAGGCTACAAATTTACTCTAAACGATCAATCCATACTGTCTATGAACAAAAGTCATAAGGTGAAATACCGTTGTTTTGAACCACTGTTTTTTTCCTATTTTGTGGATATCTTATCTATAGTGTTCTTTTATACAAAGCTTGGATCAATTTTTTAAAGTAAATTTGTAGCCTGGGAAAAGCTCTAACGATTGAGACCACCCCGTTGTAAAAAGGCCAAATTATACCGGAGATATAGACAAAATATTGAACACACTCGACCTTGTCTGTGTTTTTACTAGGTATAATAGGCCTGAAATCAGTATTTTGTTCCGCATTTCTCAATAACCAAAAGAAATGGCTTCATATTTTCGATTTGAGCATAACTCCACTAGACCATTCGTCCAAGATAGAAAAATCGAAAATAGAAAGACTTTGCCTAGGTGAACACGGTGATAACATGGTTATATGCATGATTGGTTTCTGGTAATGTAGTCGCGGAAAACGGCTTTTTCTTTTCAAAGCAGCAAAATCAGAAAATATGATCCATAGAAAAACTGTAGCGCTTGAAATTCTCTATCAAATGATCTATATGAAAAAAAAATTTGAACGGATTATAATCCTCAAAACATGACTAAAAGTGGTTGGAACATGAAGAAAACGTAAAATTTAAGCAGTATTTTACTATTAATCATTATAAAAAGTTTTTGTTATGATCTTGATTCTATATGGAATCGATAGAGAAAACAATTCTCTATCTTTTGATATAAAAATAGTTGTATTTATCTTTTATTTTGTAATCACAACTTGGGAAACACGGAGTGAACGTCTGGTGCAAATTTTGACCAAAACCTAGATCTTGCCATATTTCTAACCAAAGTAAGTACTTACCAACTCGGGCTGAAAATCTCAGAGTCTATGCAAGAAAACTATGCTCTATCTAATGAGCACATCAAAATGAGCACTTAGGGGTCGCGACCCGCCTCTCTACTTCATTTATACTGAGATGCATACCAGCCAAAACTGCAGTAAATTAATTTTTTTCGAATCATATACCATTCGTTAGATAATTTCAAGGCAACCAAGACTATGTGTGCCTTGCGTTTTCTGAAAACTTTTCTCAAGTCGAATAATTCAAAAAACTCGGCAGATGTCGAAAACAGATAATTTGGCAACTTTTCATAGATTCCTTTTATTAAAACTATGTTACAATATAGAATATTTAAACTTAGTTTTTTCTGATTCGTCATCGAAAACTGAATCCGAAACTTATTTTAAATCAGTTTTAGATTCAAGCGTTGGCTTCCAAAATAATCTTTCAAGATCCATGCTCAAAAACCGGAACTTAATCTTGCAAGTCTATCGCAGGTGTTATTAGAAATGTTAGAGCCAATATTTTTACATGACTAGATTGAATAGTTCCGTAACTTCAAATATACGAAGAGCTTTTACAAAAATTCCTTTCGGTTGCTGAGACAAAACGATTTTACTGAGTGAGAGGGGGAGAGCAAAAAACAAAAATTCTCTCCATAATTCTTAATTTTCTCCGTCATAACTAACTTTTATGCAACAGAAACATCATATTCGGGATCGGTGTCAAAAACTACGTCGAATCATATACATTCCAATTCTTCCTCGTAACCCTTAATTTTCCTCAGACGTTTTCGGACTTTTTCGAGCTACAAAGCTTGAGAAAAATTCAAAATTACTACGAAGAATTGGAATGTATATGATTCGACGCAGTTTTTGACACCGATTCCGTATATGATGTTTCTGTTGCATAAAAGTTAGTTATGACGGAGAAAATTAAGAATTATGGTGAGATTTTTTGTTTTTTGCTCTCCCCCTCTCACTCAGTAAAATCAATTTTTCTCAGCAACCGAAAGGAACTTTTGTAAAAGCTCTTCATAGATTTGAAGCTACGGAACTATCCAATCTAGTCATGTAAAAATATTGGCTCTAACATTTCTAATAACACCTGCGATAGACTTGCAAGATTAAGTTCCCATTTTTAAGCATGGATCTTGAGAGATTATTTTCGAAGCCAACGATACAATCGATTAGTGCAAGAAGCATAACTTCCAAAGACAAATTCTTTTTGGAGTTCATTTTACTGTACATTTTAATTCTTCAATGATTATCGCATTGTATATTATACTACTCAAAAAACAAAACATACTACAAGATGCAGCGTGGAAAGCTCCACAATCTACAAACTAAAGTTCATTTCAATTATATACTTTTTGTTTTCAAAAAAACCAAAATTGTGTGACCAAGATTTGTCGCTGCGAAAACCAAACACATAGAATTTAGAGTTTGTTTAACCATAAGAAGCACAAAAATGAAATAAACTATTCTTTACAAACTGTAGAGCTTTTCGTGTTGCATCTTATGGTATATTTTGTTTTTTTTAAAGAAAACACATTAGGTGATAAAAATATATAATAAGAAAAAAGAATTCTAGTATGTGTAAAAAAATGATATTTTCACGATGGCACAAATCGATCGCACAGAGTTTTGGTATTTTTGAAAATAAAAAGTATATAATTGAAATGAACTTTAGTTTGTAGATTGTAAAGCTTTTCACACTGCATTTTATAGTATATTTTGTTTTTTGAATTAAGTGGCATCCAATGCAACAATGATGGAAGAATTAAAATGTTGTCTTCGAAAGTTATGTTTCTTGCACTAATCGATTGTATCACATGTCACAACATAAGTAAGACTATTTAAAATAATAAAAACATGTACCTTTTGTAGAGAATTTAACAAGAAATCTTTCTGTAAAAAATTTATTTTTTTCTGACCCGAGTCATAGGTGAGAAAAATGCAAAATACTGAGAGGGTCATTCTTTATGACCCACTCGTTACATAAGAGGATCTGTTATCTAGAGGAACTCAAAGTAAAGACTAAGAAAAGATTATAAGACAGAACAAGAATAAGAACATGCATATATGTAATATACATAATAGGATATCTTCACAAGAAGGATATCATCTACATCCAGAAAATTGATTGATGAACGTATAATCATCTTAGAGCGATTTGATTGAAGACAGATGATTGCTGGAAATAGTATAAAGATTACAATAAATTCGTGTGGGGATCAGACGGTCAAAAAAGTGATCATATGACTTTCGAATCGTCTCATGACTTTTTTGAAGTTTTTTAATGAAAATTATAATATTTTGGAATTCTGGAATCTTCTGGTAGTTGTTGGATTTTTGGATTCCATTCGCTTCTAGGATTCTGTTTGGTTCTCTAGGGTTCTTTACGATTCCATTACATTACTTTGAATTCCGGATTCCAGGATTCCGCTCATTACCTCTTGTACTTTGTACAATATTCTGCTACTGTTTTGCAACTTCTTCATACACGTGTGAATACAGTTCTTTTAGTTAACATCGTTATGAAAGATGGTTGGCTTAGATTACAGCGTTCTTATCTAAGGTATTCAATTACTTGAAGGTCGCAAAAATAGTTGTTTGTCGCATATTGGCATAATTGAATAGCTTTGGTCGAAAGTTATCCTTGTTTTTTTCTTTTCCTCTCTACACATACGTTGTGATATGTTCTCTATCTATCTCATAAATCACATCAATATTACAATGATTTCATCTATGCTCTGGTTTTCCACTTTTTTTCTTCATTTTAGTCTAAATAATGAAGAGTCGAAAACTAATTAATTATGCTACAAATGCAAGATCATTCAGTAGTGTAGTATAATCTGAAAAGCTCTTTAAGGACTAGCTATTTCTAGAACATCTTAAGTTCTAAGCTGAAACTACGTCTCTCGATTTGGAATCTACGTTGATCATTTGGCTTAGCCATAAACTATCCAGTGGGATCTATATTGTGACTGAGATAAAAATTAGTCAAATATACTGTTTTTTAATGTTTTCATTCCATATGTGTTTACATGCAAAAGAACAATTGATACGACTCTAGTTGGTTTAGATGAAAGGCTTTTCTATTAAAAAACAGTGTAGCAAACAATCGATTTGACTATAGTGACGCCAGGATTCATCTTATCTATATTCTTGTTTCTTCAACTCTCTGTGACACTGAATAGTTTCTGCCACGTCTCACAAGAAAAAGGTTAATTGCACCAAAATGTGCACTCCCTAAATATTTTTTAAGGGAAAAACGCACAGAAATTCAAAAGTATATTACATTTTTGTGCCAGGATACGTTTCACTTAGGACATTATAGAGTAGTTGTGTTGCTCTATCTAAGCCAAATCAAATCGAATTTGAATTGAAATGTTCTTATTCGTTTCGGTCTCTGGTCTATATATTCTCAAAATAAAACGGGAATATATGGTTTCTTTTCGAAATACACCAGTGTTTGTGAAAAAATATAAGCGCATTCTGTCCAGTTACATATGTGTACATAAAAAGACAAAAGCCATATAAGTTTGCCTGCTTACAATGTTTCTCCACATCTGACCGATAATTTCAGAAACTTCAAATCTGTGCCAATTTTGTGTTTTCTAGTTGAGAAGGATATTTTTCAAGATTTTCTAAGGCTTTGACTATCACTTCCTCAGAGGGACGGAGAAAAGGACACCCTTACGATTACAACATCGTAAAATAAGTGTTTTTTCTGCATCATTAAAAACCGTTTACTATAAAAAGTTCAGCGATTAAATTCCACAAATTTTTGAATAGGTTCATTTAACATGTCGAAACAGCAAAACGAGACCTACCGACTCCTGGTCGATTTGCTCAAGCAAGCGACTCATCTAGAACACTGCCTGCTGAATTCATATTTATACGCAGCCTGCTCGATTAAAAGTACTCCCGATGAATTCGAAATGATTAACGGCATCCACGGCAATATTCGTGCAGCAATCCAATTTGAACGTGCTAGATCATGGAAACAGACTATTATTTCCGTTGCAACAGAAGAGATGTTGCACCTGCATTATACTCAATGTATGCTCCGGGCACTCGGAGAACGTCCCTGTTTTACGTTACCCAAACGTGATCTGACGACGGGTAGATGGGTCATTCCCAATTGGAAAGCTCGCCTTGGCGCGAAAAAAAAAGATGGTGTGCAAATCCCAATGGAGTCACTTTCTCTAGAACTCATCAAAGATTTCGTTCTCTTTGAATCGACTGATACCTTGCAGCGTGAAGATCCGTTTGGACAAAAAATCATGAATCTGTTCAAATTATTATTCGAATTCGAGGTCAAGTATAACATTGAAACAGCTTTATTGAATGTTGAAAATGAGCAGACTCGAAAGAAGCTATTCGATTACTTATTTGAATTGTACATGCCACAGCCTCCGCTTCTGAGTGCTCCATCTGAGATATCAGCACCGAGACGTCAATCGATCACCTTACCCCCATTCGAAGAATTACAATTCGCTTCAATTGCCGAGTTTTACCACAAGGGCATCGCTCCTCTCTATGCACAGGCGTTTCATAATCATTGGGTCGTCAATGACAACCGTAATTTGGTAAATGAGATAATTTCACCTGATTTTGCCAAAGAAGGTTTTTTGCCTGTTGGACCTGTTTACCGGAGTAAAAACTTCGAAGCAAATCATCAAGAGAATATAGAAAGCTACTATCAAGATATGAAAAGTGTCGATAAGATCATCACTGAAATCGTAGAAGAGGGCGAAGGATTTCAAAACTTCGTAGAACTCGCAGAGTTCCTGCTAACCAAAGTGAAAGAAGATGGAGTACGCAACTATGTACAGCTGAAACTCAAAGACAAAGCGGCCAAATCTAAGACTTCAGCTGAACCTGCATGGTTGGCAAAGTGTGAACAACTTCGCCAGTGTCATTTGTATCGCTTTGCCATGGTCATGATGGATCTGCAGCACGAAAACGATCTAGCAGCAATGGTTAACTTAACATTCGATGTTTGCAGAGAGCCGGTTAATTTATACAATAATATCGCCTTACTGGATTTTAATGCGCAATTGCCATATCAATTCAACGCTTGCTACTTGGTCATGATTATGTGGCTCTCACGTATATACGAAACGGAACATTGGGCAACCGATAAGTCGGAACGAGAAGCCATTGAAATGCTCGCCTCGTGGCCAATTATGTCTCTCGGTATACGACCTTTTCTTGAGCTTGTCTCCTTCTTTCCAATCAATACGACAGAACTCTTCTCACTAAATGTCGAATTCCTTCCTCCTTTGCCTTCACACGCCCGTCAACTGTTTCAACTGTATGCAGCAGAGGAAAGATCCGAAGTGATCAACAATCAGCTTGACCACTTCGGTGTGAAGACATTGGTCGATATCGCTCGGTGGGCATCTGACAAGATTATACTGATCAGCAAGGTTGATTTGCCCGATAAGGAAAAAGAAATGATTGTCAATCGGCTTAATGGTCTTACAATCCTGGAAGAATTCGAAGCTCAATTCTATTTTCGTGTCCACGGCGGCTATTCAAATAGAATGCCAAATATCTTATATCAAAGGGAGCATAAAAACGATGACAGTTTCGAAGAAAATCCGATGAACAGTATTTATAAGAATGTATTAATATTACGTCTACGATTCTCCGGTTGGGGCCTTGTACAGCTGGCTACTGATCCAGATCCACCAAACGACGAAGTTGGCTGTACTGGCACCATTATGTTACAACCATCTGATAAAAAAGGACGGCGCTTGAACCGTGCCCTTGTTTGGCAGAGGCATGTCAATGATCAGACCGAAATCACACGTGGACCCGAGAACATTCTACCAGAAATTGGAGTCAACTGTGTTGATATCAGCCTAATGGTTGCCGGTACCGATATGGAAGTCAATTACAAGCCCATGCATGTATTAAATTCACAGGGAGCTGTACAAACACGTGGCGTCCAAACTTTGCTCAGTATAACTGGTCTAGTGGAACTATGCAGATTCAAGCCAGCTGATATCACAGGGGATGCAAGTAGAAAAGTGCGCATTGACCTTCTCAATAAGAACGACTTCAAGCCTCTATTACTCGGAGAAAATCATCTCGTTTGGAAGGATGGTGAACCAATCGATCCGTTCATTGTGGCCGTCTCGACTGATAGCAGTACCAATAAGCATCAGCCAGTTCTCGCATTCAGTCGAGAAGTCTACAATGAAGGTAAACGTCTTATCGAAATGACACCGTACGAACGGCTTCTTAGTGCTCGAGGACCACTCGGTTTTGACTTAAGCATGACCACTATTCCTGCATGGGCAAGACAAAATTTTTCCAAAGAACAAGACGAACTCATCAGCAAGTCAAACCATCCAAAGTCCTATCTCGATACACGGACAAGACATCTTGCGAAAGCACTCGAATTGACGATCGATGCCGCTACCAAGCCACCAAATCCAGAAGATGTAAACACTATCTTCTCATTGGTCAATCGAATGAGCCGAATAGCAGTGGATCGAAGAGGAACTATGAACGTATGGCTCAAACTTCTACTTCATTATGGTCATTCAATCAGTGGAGCTCTGAAGAGTACTGAGGCAAATCCCATACTAGAGGTCTTACGCAAGAAGACTGGTATTTCATGTACTATCAGTGCTGCCGACAATCGGAAAGATACCAATTCAAGATGGCTAATCAAATACTGCAAAGGTATCATGGACGTTGATGCACTATCCGATTTCAATTTTGGCGAACTCTATATACCGTTGACAATTACCAATACTCAAACTCAAGAAATCGAATTGAGCCATACTTGGAAGTTCAACAAACAAATGTACGCTCCAATAAGTGACTTTGCTCTTAATTTCAATTCTGCTTTTTGGCGCGATGATTATATCTATCATGTGATTGAGAAAACTCGTATGCTAATGGCTGATGATATTCCGGAACTCATCGAAAAAGTAAGTAAAACTAAAGGATATCATGTATACGCGAGACTGCCAATTGAAAGATGCCAAAGTAAACATGAGGGCTGCTCAGTAAAAGTGATGTATCACTATACAGAAAGTTGGTGCAGATTTTTAGAAATTATTATTTTAACCTCAAAACAATAGAAATGATTAAATTTCCGAAGACACGTAGAAAATATTGTACTATGAATTCACTTTAATACTTCATTTTCGTTGCAGGCTATCAATTAGACACCAAAATGTGTATTCGTCTACTATGATTAATGTTACAATTAGAAATAGGAAAAAATTAAAAACACCTATCTTTCGAGTTATCTTGAGGACGATTGATCAAAAAATTTTGAAGCTTTTAGGATTATAGATCACACATTACGTCTTAGGTAAAGATTCGTTGCTAAATGGGCATAATTGTTCATCTCGATGTATCTAAGTAGAATTCGATGGACTCTACTAGATCCATAAGTTGCTTTTAAAAAGACACGAATAAAAACGATACGATAGAAAAATACTGCAATTGTTCACCTCAAAAACGAATTTTTTTCAGTATTTTGCGATAGGATCTCCTCGCACAGTGGGCAACCGAACGGACATCATTTTTTTGTTTTTATTGTAATTTTATGAGAGCTATAGTGACTAAAAATTTTGATTAATACCACATCTGAAAGAACTTTTCATGCACTACAAAACATGCTATTTACTTTTTTTTGAAAAATTTACCCAATAAATTTATTAAAAACATCTAATAGTTTTCATGTTCCCCTGCTATGAGAAAGTTATCCACTGTGTCTTGTGGACGCGTTTATTTGCTCTAGAAGATGAATCCAAGTAGAACTTTACGAGTAAAGCCCGGCGCGACCGTCGTGACTCACGGGTAGTCACGGTCACGGTTAGGGTCATAACTCGTGACCATGGTTTTTTTGGAAAGTCCATGAACATGACTGAAGGTTGTCACGGATAGTCACAAATACTGGAATAATGAGATAAATTTTGTTATTTGATATTGAAAATTTTTTTTTTTTCTTTTCATTGTAATATATTCACGTTGCTTTGAACAATACACTCGATAAATCTCATCTTTCTCAGCACTATACGTACATGAAACACTCCAAAAGTGTTTTTACCTGCTTCTACAGATAAACGCCTTACTTTGGGTTGAAGTATTCTGTTATAATGCTTAAGCATATTTAGGATTAGGACCAAAATTTCAGACGTAGAAGTCTTATACTTTGCTGTTTTCCATCATTTCTTTTACGGTAGGTACATACGATTTGCTAACTAATGAATCGTAATAGATGACAGAATTTTCTATTTCATCTTTCGATTCTAAATATATTCTATTTAAAAAACAAAATATGCCCGAAGATGTAACCTGAAAAGCTCTACAATTTACACAGGACAACTATTTTACAGTCACATTTTTAGCATCCAAAAATTGACAAAGTCCTGAACAATAAATTTTCGATGCTGCGAAATCCATGCTTACTTTGATAAAAGACCAATTTGTTTTTTCTTATGTCATTTTTGTTGTACCTGATATTTTCTATTAAACAAAACAAAACAAAACAAAACAAATCAAAACATACCATCAAATGCAGCTTGAAAAACTCTATAATTTGCAAAGAACAGTTTATATCATATATGGACCTTTTGTTTTTAATAAAGAGCAAAATTTGGAACAATTAGTTTTCGACGCTGCAAAAATTCGACATGAACGAAAATATCTTTTTTCTTGTTTCATCTTCTTATCAATCAATATGTTTTCTCATAAAAAAAGAGAACATGACGAAAGATGCATCGTAAAAAGCTCTACAATTCAGAAAGAATAGATTTTTTTAACTGTGTACTTTTTATTTCCAAGAAGAAGCAAAATTCTTTGGATCACTTTTCGCATCAGCGTCAAAAATTGGTGGCTTAGAATACTTTTCATTATGAAATAAAATGTACATAATTAGCATAAGCTTTGCATTGTAAATAGTACAGCTTTTCATGCTGCATCTTCTGGTATATTTTGTCTTTTTTAATAAAATAATATTAGGGATTAAAATATGAGATTCAAAGTTCTGTCATTTATTATAAGTCACCCGCTATTTAGCGTATAGAAAATGATATCTGACTAACGTAAAAGAAATGATGAACAACAACAAAGGATAAGACATAAGTCTGAAATTTTGTCTATAATCCTAAATATGTCTAAGGATTATAACACAATACTTGAACTCAAACTAAGGCTTTTATATGTAGAAAAAGCGAACGAAAAAACTTTTGGAGTGTCCCTCTAGTTTATCAGAGAATATCCCCCCTTGTGATGAACTCGATAAATATGACCGTAATCAAAAAGGTTGGTCACGTCGGACTCTATTCCCGAGTTCTCTTGGACTCAAGCATTAATTCTCCTAAAAAAAACTGAAAAAGAGCAGAAAGTCTAAAAACAATGTTAATCTTTACGTATAAAGTGACAAAAAAATTAAGTTTTTTATTTTTTTCCGTTGCATTTCGCTTTTTCACGAGATTTAGCCCTCTCAACGATGGATTCAAAATCATCTCGATATTTTGTACAATATGTGTTCCTTATTTGTGTGATCTCAACAGTTACTAGTGAGAAAATTGTTAATTAATATAACTGACTATAGACGGTGATATCACTTTGCAGCATGGGCGACGCAGCTTCAAAGTTTTAAACGAAGCAATAAACTTCTAAATAAGACTACTCTCGTTTACTTAATGAAGAGTGCTGCGGTAGAAGCTTTTTTCTGGAACTTGAAATTTCAAAGTCAACGGCGGAGGTTTGCGTATTAATTTATCAGAGAACAAATTAAGATCCTTATAATAAATTAATGCTTTTTCTTGAAAACAAATTTACTCAAAACGAGTTAGCAAAGACTCATATTTATTTTTCTTAGTTTGTTTCGTTCACTGATCAGTGGATGTGAGACTTGATACTCACATAAAAGCTTTCTGAATATTTTAACAGCTGCTCCTTGTTGAAAAAATTGTAAGCATAAGGATTTTCTTTCATTTTTAACTATTCCAATACTTTTCAAGTATTCGTAAATGTGTATTATTGATAGAAAAAAAATGAATTCTTATTCAAGAATTATATACAATTCTTTGATTTATTTTCAAAATATTTTTTCTGTCATCTCTTGTGATATAAAATCATTTATAATAACATCGAAATCGATTTAATAATATTTTTCTATATTTATTTACGCTGATGATGTTAATCGTTCTTGTCAAGTTGTGCTTCTAATATGTGTTTTGATTCTTCTTGATAATAAAAAGCTTCTTTCGCAACCGCACATATTTGTAGGCATGGTTCATAAAATTTTTAACAATTGATTCATTGGTAGAAGTGATAGATGAAAATTGTATTGCACGAAAAATTTTGTTGGTGCTATTAAATTCCATTGTTGTTTTTCAGTAACAATGGAGATGTTTGTATTGTAAGTTAAAACGATGACAGACATTCGAGTCAGATGAATGCTCTCATCGCCGAACGAACAAGGTTAGAATATTACCTTCCTTGGCTTATTTAGAAAAGATATTTAAATTTTAAATTTAGATATAAAAATGAATTAGAGATGGTTTTCTCCACTATTATTGGGACAAAACATAGTGTTGTTAGGACTGATTATCGAATTTGTAAGGAGTCTGTTTTATATCGTCCGAATAACACCATATTTTAGCTTTACAATAGTAGAGTGAATATTTTTTATAGAGGATGTTTGGAAATTTACTCACCAAAAAGAAAACTCAATATCTCGCTTACGTCTCGAACGAACGTACTGATTTTTTTATCAATGATAGAGGCATGTTCAAAGTTTATATTCATAAAGACATGCCTAGAGAGATACTTTGTCAAGTATCAATATTGGCTTCAACAAACAAAGTTTTATTTTTTCACCGATAGGAGAAGAAACAATATACTTAACGAAGGATTTCTCAAGTCATGTCTTTATGAATATAAACTTTGAACATGCCTCTATCATTGATAAAAAAATCAGCTCGTTCGTTCGAGCCGTAAGCGAGATATTGAATTTTCTTTTTGGTCAGTGAATTTCTAAACACTCTGTAGTATATGGAAACGACGTCTTCTATCAGCCACTAAAAAACTGAACTCTGCTATTATAAGGACAAAACATTATGTTGTTTCGGCCAATCCTAGGGTTATCAAGGATGCTTCTTCATATAATCCAAATAACCTTATGTTAGAATACGGTGTTGTTGGGACCATATGAAACAGACTCCTTACAAATCCCATAATCATTCCTAACAACACTATGTTTTAACTCAATAATAATGGAGAAAACCTTCTCTAATTCATTTTTATATCTAAATTTAAAATTTAAATATCTTCTTCTAGGTAAGCCAAGGGAAGGTAATATTCTAATCTTGTTCGTTTGGCGATGAGAGCATTCATTTGACTCGAATGTATGTCATCGTTTTAATTTACAGTACAAATATCTTCATTGTAAATGCTATTTTATATAGTCGTTGCTCTGCTCTTAAATCATCACAACTGATTTTGTAAAAGCGAGCAATTTGTTTTAATTCATCTTCAAATCAAATTTTTTATTCTGAAATAATTTTCATCGAATCTTTCTTTACTAAATGTAGCTATAAAATCTAAAACTGCATAAAATGAATTAACACGCTATTCATCATGAACTGTTAAATTAAATGGAAAAATATCACCATCTCCTGAACGTAATAAAATTTTTCGTTTTGGACGTTCATGAGGTTCATTAACATTATTAACTATACAGATTTTTATTAGTTCATTCCATATTCTTTCAAATTCATATTCATTTCGTAAGGATTGAAGTGAATCCCAGTGATGTCCATCGTGGCATGGCAGCGGCAAAGTTTTCTAAAAATCGTCGCAGCAGCGGCTGACTTTTTAAAAAACCATCGCGGCAGCGGCAGACATTTTTAAAGAACATTGAAAAACAGCATGTTTTTGTAGGAATTTTAGTTTTTACAAATAGAACAATGTAGAGCTGAATGAATTTGATAATTTACTAGCAATATCTGTTATCTGATACAGTTGGAACAGTGAAACTCGAAACAATTTTTTGAAAACCTCGCGGCACGGCTACTTTATCTGATACATCACCGCGTCGTGGCAGCAGCGCGGTAGCTTTTTCTTCTAAGGTCGCGGCAGGTTTTCAGCCACGATGGACACCTCTGGTGAATCCATTATTATTTTAACTTGTGCTAATGCATCAGTTAATGATATGTTTGCACATTGTAACAATTTTGATAACGCATGTATAACTAGATAAATTCACTCATCTTGTAAATATAAAAAACAACGTTAAAGGTTTTCATTACTTGTAATCAAACTGAATGAATTATTAGTCTCAATTAATTCTAATGCAGATAATATTTCTGAATATTGATTAGAAATAATTTTAAACTTTCATATCTATAAGTTCAACAACCATTGGATAGCTGCATTAACGATATATAGATGTTTGTAAAAAACTTGCAGAACTTCTTCGACAGATATTATTTTCTATATGAGTGTTTTCGGATTCTTTTCTAGTGCGATGGATATCCCACGCCGAATACTACACGGCACTATAATTTGATATTCGATGTGTGCACTTATAGAAGAAAAATAAGACAAATATCTCTTTTTCTCCGACGCAAGAAAAAACATTATAATCGAAATATCAACATTTTTCACTTTTTCATCTGAAAAATGTTGGAGCTCATCAATTGTATTTTTGATAGTTAATGACCAGTAATGTCAAATATCATAATTAAAAGTTTTATTCGTTCACCTTTACAATCAATAAGAGACAAACATCTATTTTTCATCGATATTACACAATTTTTTACAGTATCAATATTTTTAAATTCTTCTACTAAAAAAAAGTTCAAGTTCATCAATATTCGAAGGTTTCTTTTTTTTAACATTACGTTTAACAATCGACCATAAATTCTCTATGGGATTAATATCCGGACTATTGGAGGGCATCTCCAATAATTGTGGTACATTTTTCTCAAGAAAACCCTTGACAAACATTACTCGTGTGTTTGGGGTCATTGTCCTGCTGTAGACGCCAA
Organism: Macrotrachela quadricornifera; assembly: GCA_022393335.1. Classification (NCBI taxonomy): domain Eukaryota; kingdom Metazoa; phylum Rotifera; class Eurotatoria; order Philodinida; family Philodinidae; genus Macrotrachela; species Macrotrachela quadricornifera. The sequence continues at coordinate 38,162 of JAJEKB010014622.1, forward strand.
TTTCGACGAAATTGTCCTCAAAAAAGAAATAAATGAATGATATATTTGTCTTTTTACTACTTACGTCCAACATCAGGGAGAAAATAATTTTTAAGTATATAAACACAATATGGACCATCAAGATTGCATCGAAATGCATGGCAAATCAATACATCTTTCATACTTATTGCACCCCAAACATGAACTTTTCGATGATTTTTAGGTACAACTTTTAATTCATCATTAGGATTTTTTATTCAACGACGAACAGTATTTCGAAAACGTTGACAAGAAGATTCATCAGTAAATATTGTATGTGTAAAATCATCATCTTTATAATCTTTAGCCCACTCAATGCGTCGTCTTTTTTGATCAATTGTCAACATATGAGTAGTACGTAGTAAAATATTTCTATAACCATATTCGTAAAGATGGCGACTTATTATTGATGTAGATATCGATTTTTGATACTTTTTCGATAATTTTTCTTGTATTTCTCTCATCAGAAAGGAAAGAAACCACGCTTTTATATGCTCAATGTATTGTATGTCTATCGATGATTCATCAGTAGAAGAATGAACCGTCTAATTGCTTCTAACCACTAGAAAAGCGTTTAAAAGAAATATTGAATTTTGTGCAAGTGTTTTTGCAAACACCTGTATGTACAGTACCGCTTTCGTTTTGTAAATCTTAAAAACTTTATGACGTTTTGGTGATACTTAAATTAAATTATAAAGAAATTTCAACAATACCAGAATTATTTCGAATATGTACAACAGCTTATGAAACATCAACTAGGTATAAGCTTACGAGAGAAGACTACGAACTGATTAATCGCTTTTTGAATCTTAATACTGCCAGCTTGTAGTGTTTGTTGAGTTATTAACTGATATATAATAATCAATTATACCAATAACGCGTTTTAAAAGAAAATTTATGTGTAATGTTCAATTGAGGGTGTTGGTGTCGGTTAAAGGTTAAAGATCAACAGGAGTGAGGTAGGAGCTAACTTTTGAGTTTTGACTGTGGTACAGACACAAAGACACTCGCCGCGTATTATCACTTTACATGGTGA
>JAJEKB010014709.1:600-12503 GCA_022393335.1 Macrotrachela quadricornifera
AGTGCTTTTTCATGAGAGGAAAGTGCTTTTGAATAATCACCCATGTTTTGATGGGCAACACCAATATTATTGTAAGAAGTAGCCAAAGCAGGATGATTTTCAGGAAGAGTTTTTTGTCGAATTTCAAGTGCTTTTTCATGAGATGAAAGTGCTTTTGAATAATCACCCATGTTGTCATACACGAAACCAATATTATTGTAAGAAGTAGCCAACTCAGGATGATTTTCAGGAAGAGTTTTTTGTTTAATTTCAAGTGCTTTTTCATGAGATGAAAGTGCTTTTGAATAATCACCCATGTTGTCATACACCAAACCAATATTATTGTAAGAAGTAGCCAAATCAGGATGATTTTCAGGAAGAGTTTTTTTTGAAATTTCAAGTGCCTTTTCATAATATGTAATTGCTTGTGTATGTTCTCCAAGGCGATTTTTTATCGTTCCGAACTGATGATAAATTAATGCTTCGTCAAGCTCATCAGGGTTTTGATGAAGCATAATTTCACACAATTGTTGAGCCTTATGAAGCTGGGCAAGTTTAATTAGCAATTCAACCATTCGATACCATCCTTTCAAATGTGGAAATGTTTCTTCTCGTATTTGTTTAGTTAAACTTTGCAAAGCAGGATCATTATCACTTGTTAGTGTTAATTTCACTTCCCAGAGACGATTGCTGTTATTGTCCATTTGTTTTATATCTCCAATTCGAAACACGGAGTGCATGGAGAAGAGAACTTCTTCTTCACCTGGGAAATAACTAACATCGCGAACATTGGCAAAAGGTGTAGATGGTATAGATGAATCAATTTCCATGATGAATAAAATGCCTACTAAATCTGAATTTTTTATTGTTAGCTGGACAAGTTTAAGAGATTTTTCTCGATGCGTACTAGTAGATAAAAAATTGTTAAACGATAGTAAACCACCTTTTGTGTTGAATAATTTTTCAAAATCTTTCTGTGAAAGACCTTGACCACGATATACGATAAAATTATTAGAATAAGCAAGACCAATTTGTTTTTCGGAGTGAAGTTTTTCGATGTTCTTATGAAGATCTTTAACGAAGAAGCCCATATTCACAATGAGGTCTGCTTCCATCAATCTTAAAGCACGATTCAACATTGAATAAAGAAAACATGGGTAAGTATACCACCAGATTGGAAGATGTTCGTGATATTCATGATCGAGATCATCAACATTTTCTAATTCGCCTGTATTACCAGCGAATTGTTTGCGACAGTCAGTAATGAATTGTTGAATGTGTTGTTGATCGAAATCGATTGTTAATAGAATTTCCTTTAGTATCTGAGTGTACATAAAAGATTGATCAAGTTGATCAAGATTTTTATTTCTTCCATCACTATTCGTAGGTACAATGCTCATAGAAATGGTGTTTTGATCACACTCATAAGTGGCCTGTTCTAGTGCTTCATAAATTGGATTAATATCTGTGAAGACATCTCCCACCTTTGCCCAATTTTTCACCCATTGTTCATGGTAGACTTTGTTTTCACAAAAAATGTAGATCTTACTGATCTGTGGCATTTCATGAACAATGGGCACTGTGATTTGTCCAAGTGTGCCCGATAAGATCATAAATGTTTTTTCTTCTTCAATGGTGTTGATGAAGTTAACACATTCATCTGTAATAGTGAACGTATGTATGGTGTTAATAACTTCTCGTAATTTACGCATTGTATTGATACAATCGACATTGTTAACTTCATCAATACTGCTGTCGAGCCAGATTAGTATGAAGTTTTGAACGGCACGATTATTTGTACTTGTATTAGTGTTTTTAGCTGGAATGTACCTTTCTTTGATCTTCTTGGTGTTAATGTCACCATCAATTATTTGCTTCGATTTGTCCATATTATTCATTCGATTAAAAGGATAGCTTTTAAATTTGTATGTATCGTCGAACTGAAATAGTTTTGAAAACTATATTAAAAATAAAACGATTAATTTTTTTCTTTACATTCTCTTTCTTCGTTCTTACCTGATAAACACAGTATTCGTTTTAAATCAAATACGTTGTCGTTGAAAGCTTTTTTTTTTTGCTATTGCGAAATATTACTTCCTTTTTATCATTTATTTATTGTCATGCTTCATTAACCAAGTAATATTTTTTCTCACTACCTTACAAAAAAAATGCATTTACGACACATCATATTACAGATACATACAGGTTTTTTTTTTGCTTTCTTTTCATATAATGTTGAGGGGATGCACAATACATACATTGATGAGAGCGTACAAAAAAAACAGAAAATGTTTGGTAAGATAACGTTGTATATAAAAAAGCGAGAAAATCAAAATTGTGATTAATAATTATTATTTCAAAATTAGGAGTTCTGATGTGTGAATGAGATTTTTTCGAAATATTAATTCGAAATCATATTTATTATAAAAATATCTTAATTTCAACATTTATTATCATTATTAATCAATCTTATAAAAAATTTTTTTATGCTGCAACCATACATGTAATAAATGTATACAATCACTTGTTAAAATTGAACATGTATTTAATATTTGAAAACAAGCTAAAGAATTATTTATACATCTTCAATAAATTACTATTGTTATTAATTCAACAACAATCGTTGAAGAAGACTATCTTGTTTTATTTTCTATATTATACAGAAGAATTTAGTGAAGCATTTATGTTCAATTAAAATTAAATAAAATTGTCTATTTTCTTTTATTTTTCTTAATGAAAAAATCTCAATTATTGAATGAATTCGATATCAAATTGCGTTGAAGAGTTTTCAAAAATAAAATATCTGATCAATTATATATATATATATATATATTTTGTACTCTGTAAGAATTCTCATTGAAGAGAAGAATTTTCTTTAGTTTTACAAACAGAGTTTCGAGAGAAAAACTAATGATACATTATCTAATTCTTTACGCTAATGAGTGAAGAATGTTATTCGATTAACGAATATTTTATTTTTTTTAAGTTTATAAATTCAAAATTAAATAAAAACGGTTTTTATTCTTTGTTTATGATAAAAAAAAATAAATTGAATTTAAAAAAAATCAGCCAAATAAATATTTTACAGTTGCACAATTCCTAACGTTACACCCTAGTGAATGTACTGCCATGAGGGTACCTGAAAAAGTACCCTGGTACAAGAATGTCCCAACAACTTGAGTGTACTTAAGTACTTTACCAAGTACTCTAGTGAATGTATTGAGCAAAGGATACTCGAAAAAGTATCCTGCAATCAGTATGTCACAGGAACCTTAGGGTACTGAATACCTTAAAGTATTTTTAGATACCTATAAGGCACTGAAGCGGGTACCCTGTTGGAAAGTGTTGAGCAAATAGGTACTATTGCACAGTATTTTTGGGTACCCTGCCGCCAAAATTGCAGTATGTCAATGGTCGAACCTCGCCCTGACCCTTTTTTCATTTTTTTTTCCTATAAGGGAAACCCCCCCTCCCCTCTCTGGCGTTTCTCAAGAACGGTCTGGCCAAAATTTCTGAAATTTTCAGGGTAGATAGTACTTGATGAGTAGAGAAAAAGTTGTCATAGACTCAAAGTTGCCAGACCTCGTCTTCATGGACTTCTAGAGACCCCAAGGGTCAAAAATGGCCTAAAGTTCCCCCCTCCGCAAATCCACAGATTTCATCATTTTGAGCTGAAATTTTTACTGCAGGTAGAAGAACTCAATTATGGGGCCTATTTGTTTTTTTGTTAAAAAAATCCTAATACTTCAGGCAGGAGAACCAAAGTACTGAAAACCTTGTCAAAAACCTGGTTTTTAAGGATGCTATAACTTTTGTGATGCCTGCCAACATTGATTGGTAAAAGATATCGAAAAAAAAAATAGGCCTCCCAAATCAGTTGAAGTATCACCAAAAACATTTTCAGCCTGATCGCACTTAAAGTCGCCGAGAAAAAGGGGGATATTGATATTTCATGCCTAAAACCGGATTTTTGAGAAATATGAAAAATCATAGAAAATTTTTGTTTTCATATTTTGCTTATAATTTTTTTCAGGTTGAACCATTGAAGGTTGTGTTTTTTCGGGCATATCGAGAACTATTCTAGAACAATATTTGACCAACGAAAAAATTAAAAAAAGGAGATTTTACTTGAAACACGTACATTTTTTTTCATATATACTTTTCGAAATTTCGATTTTTCAGGTACTTTTTAACTTGAGATAGTTATAACTTTTATAGCATGGCTAGAGGACATCTAGATACACCTTTGAAAATAGAAATCAAAAAAAAAATTTTCCAGTCTGGGAAAGGGGGGTTCTCTTAAATGAGTCGTTTCATAACCAAAAAAAAACAAAGTTTATCGATTAATATTCGAGATTGAAAGTTAATGAATATAAACAAATCATAGAAGCTATAGTAATTTTTAAAAACGTTAATAAGAAAAATTTATTTTCTGTATATATATGAATAAGATTATAATTCATTCGATAGTTATCATAGTGTTCTTAATATATCGGATGTCCCGAAACGTTTGTAGCATGCTGTATTTTACACGTATCTTAGTATGAACAAATGAGAAAAAATTTGGTTTTTTAACAAGATACTCTGTGCAAAGCTCTTCAAAAAAACGCTAGAATAAATTCCTACTAGCATGTTCTAATAGTTTTTCCTATTATCAAAACTAAGCTTCTGCTTATTAATGCAGCTTTCCAGCGTATTTATAATAATAAAAATGTTTCGAAGACTTTTTTTATTTTTGCAATAACAATTTACTTATACAGCTTTTCTCGAGCTTTTGACAGAGCGCAGTTTTTGAAAAAATATAAAAATTTTATCATTGCTTGAAGCTGTGATACATTCGAAATAGATAAGTCTTTCAAGCATTATTATTATTTTAAATACGATGGGAAGTAGTAGCGCTAATGTATAGACTTAATTCTGACTATTGTTTCTCTTTTTCATTTTAAATATTAAATCAAGATCGATACGTGTTCTGATAAAGATCAATGTCATATAAATAAATATCCGTAATACTAATGGAAATTCTGTACACCGTACGTATATGTTTCTACTGTTTTCATCTTCAGATTATTGGCTCTTTTTATCGAAGAGATAAACAATCGCTAAATTCTAAAGTTTTATTTTTGAAATAATATCTCTTCTTGAATCTACTCATTCATTAATTTTATTTACCTTTTTTTTTTAATTGTCTTGATATCAATAAAGGACAAAGAATAAAATTATATAATCAAGAAAATCTTGAACAACTGTTGATAATCATAAATGATAAATATCATTTATATGACTAAAATAAAATCAACGAATTATAAGATATCTAGCTCTGCTTTTAATATTCATAATTTTATTGCTATTTATAAATCTCTCATCTTGTATTTAATTTAATCAAAGAAATTCAATCTATATACGAAAAATTCGATTTGAATATGTCATAAAATTACTTAAAAAAATTTCAACAAATTCAAAATGAAAAAACTTTTAATTATTTATGCAAATATTCTGTTAATTAAGTGAAATTTTTATGAATTATTTGAAGATAATAATTTTTTTACAATGTAATGATAAACTGTATAAATCGTTAGAAAACTTTTAAGATTACTATAATATATTAGATACTAGATATATTTTCCTCTTTTTTAGCGAAGAAAGCTTTCCAAGCAAAAAGCACGTGTATCGGCAACGTGAGGTAAGATAGGACAAAATTCATCGATCAACGTGATGTCGTCTAAAAACGGATCGATATATCTCGTTGTACTGTATAACAACTATATTCATTCTCTAACCGCGAGAGTAAAAGGCAAATAAGTACATATTCATAAGCACACAATTCTCCCAAATATTTTTTCTCTCTATCCTACGCTTATTGCGACTATACACATCTATATATACCAAGTATCCGTGTGTATCAAAGTAGATTTCTTACTATTATCGTACAAAATATGTCAAGTAATCAAGGTGGTCTCTCATCGAACCAAGCAGGACAAACTACAGGTCCTCGCAGGTAATATAAAATATTTTCAAGTTTTTCATATATAAACTTGAATTAATTTTGATTATTTAGTGGTGGTGCTGGAGGAAATGATCAAGCAGCAAGTGGATCAAGCTCTGGCTCAAATGCACAAGGACAAAGCAAAGGTGATCCAGGTGCAGGTGCTGGTAGTGGTTCATCTGGTCCCGGCGGAAGTGGTACAAATATTTCAGGCAATCAAAGTCAAAATCGCTAATCATGTACATATGATCTTTTATTGACTCTTTTAATTACTCCTCATTATTTGCATGTATTTACTCATTAATGATTTGAAAATTTGTATGTGTTATCTAGTCACGCGATAAATAATAGTTTGTAAAGAATATATTCAATTAATTTAAAACAATAAAATTAAATATAAAAGCAATTTACCGTATTTTTTTTTGAGTTTTACTTATGTATTTTGGAATCTATTAAGTATGTTTGGATAAATGAGTCCGTTAATAATTATATATATGATAATTGGTATACTAAAGATTTATTTGCCTATCAACTTGTAAATAGAGTATTTCGTTTGACGAATATTAATTTAATTTGCAAATTCTGATATTTTATTATATTTCTATATAATAAATTAAAACAATTATAAATACAATAACAAGAAACAAATTATACAACTATTTATCGAAGAAAAATAATTTAGAAAATGAAAAATAAAATGTTGGATGTCTTATTCCAGCGACTACAATTATGTGAACAATACGTGAGGAGGATTCTACTCGTGATTTTCTATTGAATGGTAGAACTGAAGTTATATTTGAAATTATCAATTTGGCTATATATCAATTGAGGAAGAAACTTTGCTCTTCTTACTAATGCAATTTTTCGTATTGATTCTTTTGGAAAAGACAACTATGCAATAGTGGTTATTAAACTTATTTTAACTAATGATTTTATCTAATAAATTTTGTTGGTAAGTAATTAACTTATATATCAAATTAGAATTATTTATTTATGATAACAAACGATTTAACACTGTTGAAAAGATACTACAAAATATATTAAGTATTGATGTTTACTATCTATTCAATAATTTAAATTATTATGATAAAATTATAGGATATTAAAAAAACTTTTATGAGTTAAGAAATTTATTGTTCTGTATATACTTATTGACTATCATTATTCTCATCGTTTCATATTTGACGATAATAGACTTAAAGATGAACTTTATATTCATCTTCATGATCTGTGGAAAGCAATAAATAATTTTGAAACTCCAATATTATGTTATGAACAAGTACTATAAGTTTGAACGAGTCATTATGTTAAAAATCGTTGTTTTTTTTTAAATCTATAGAAAAAAATATTTTATATACATCGAAAACAAAATAAATATGAAAAACAAGCAAACCTACTGGATAAATCTTTTAGACAAAAATGAGATTTGGATTACAAAAAAAATTATTAAAACATTATCAAAATTGATTCAATACTCATCTTGATCTTCCACTACTTCCATAGGTCTATGTTTAATAAATATGGTAGTTGAACCTGGAATAGTATATTTCACTTTTGATAATAAAACATATTCTTAATATATAAATAAGAAACATTATTTATTTAAATTTCAATCATAAATAAATTTTTTTTTCTGTAATTGGATAAATGTTTTTGTTTATTTTTAAATTCTTTACCCGAAAAGAGTTCAAGTTCATCAATGCCTTTTAGTTTTCTTTTTCTACCTTTGCGGTTTACGGTCAACTAGATATTCTTTATAAGATGTCAATTCAACAATTGTGGTGCATTATTATTGATGAATTGTTTAGTAATATGACTTGTTGTAAACGTCAATTTCAACAAAAGTGTTTATTGTTGATGTAGATACTGTTTTGTGACGTCTTCTCAATAAATTTTCTTTTATTTCGTTTAATGGTTATTGCATTGTTACATTGAATATATTGAATAAGGTTTTTTTCTTTCTATTCCACTAAGGACACATGATCGACCGTGTTCACCTCGATGTTTAAATGAAATCTGTTTGTTACAATTTGTTGATATTGTAATAGATAGTCCTATAATCGTTATACAAAAAATTTAATTTTGTGCAAGTTTGTTTGGCGACAGCTTTTTATTTAACAAATGTCAGAAAACAGAGCAAAATTGTTGTTGTTTTATAAAAAGACGCAAACTTTTCGGTCAAATGTACCGAGTAATCAATCAGTTAGATGAAATATATTTCGTCAATATTTTGCTTGAAAAAAATCAGAATAATAATTATGTGCGATAAATATGAAGAACCAGTTAGCAATCTAAATGGATTTTGCTTGTGTAACTATGTCATAATCTATATATGCAAAGAAAAAAGTTTGTCTGTCTGTCTGTTCGCTATGCATTTGGACACGGTACGAGCAAATGCAGTGAAATTTTTTCACAGAATATCTTTTCGATCAGAGGAAGGTCATAGGGTAGTTTTTGATCCAAAATTTTCACCTTAAGGAGGATGTTTGACCCTTATTGTTGGATTTACTACAGTAAACGCCTTTTTCAGAGAATTTGTGCGTATTATTGTTTAATTTATTTATTAAGGCTAATTGATTAAATTCAAACCAATATCGCAGATGATAGAGTGTCACTATGTGTTCATAGATATGACTTCAGATCAAAACTGAAAGCTTGTTCGATAGGAAAAATCTTTGTTATTTTTAAAATATGGTATGGGAGTCTATAATTTTGGAATAGCCTGTATACCACCACCATACAAAAAGACCGCCATTAATTCAATGATCTATCGTACCATTAAAATATGTTCTAATTTCCGTCTTTTAGATAGTGAGATAAAATTCATTAAACGGTTATCAATGGCAAATGGTTACTCACTTAAGTTCACTGACCAACAAATTCGAAACTCATTCAACAAATATGTGATAATACAAAAAAGATCCACTTCTGCCTCAATTACAAGTTTGCCACCAACACCGGTCAACATCAATACATACACAGCAATAACCATCACCAACACAAAAATCGTTAGTCCTCATCCCAACGCTAATACAAAAACACCAACTATTATCTTCGATAATTCTTCGACAACACAACACCTAAGCAACAACCAATAAGGAAACAGACACTTCTGATTGATATTCCCTCCATTAGTAGACCTACGTTCTTCTTACATAAACGACTGATCAACATAGCAACAGCATTACGACCTGAAATAAAGCTCCAACCAATATCAAGACCAACACCAGCAATCCGTAATTTTTTACCACAAAAAGATCCATTTCCGAAAGAGTTACAATCTCATCTAGTATATGAAATTTCATGTTTAGATTGCAGCGCCAAATACATCGGCCAAACTATTAGGCAATCAACTCGAAGACACCAAGAACACGGAGCACCAACGCAACATCCCACCTATTCACAACGATCCACAAATACCAACCACTTCAGTTATTCTTCATCGATTCACACGGCAAAAAAACAGCAACAACATCATTGACTCTGTAACGAATGAATCAACGACTATTCATCGTAAAAAAACTTCTAACATCAAATCTGCCATTTATGATCACTAACAACAACACGGACACCAGATTAACTGGAACGATTGGCGTATCCTCACAAAAGAACGAAACAAATACCGATTAAAAAGTCGTGAGACGTTAGCAATTCAACAACAACAACAACCCTCACTCAATCGAACCATCACATCAGCTCCGCTTATTATATAACCAGAAGGGCTCAAAACGTCAAAACCAAAAGTCAAACTCAAAAGGTAGTAGTGGCTAGTACAACAATGGCCAGGTGATGTTATTTATCAGAACGTTCTGATAAATAATAAATTGATAATATTGATCTGATGTCTTGATGATGACTATACAATGAGTCGAAACGCCGACTTTGAATTAATATAATAAATTAATATTAAATTCTAATAAAATGTTTTTCGCTGCTGTAAAATCGATTCAGTTCAACAATATATATATATATTGAAAAGTTTTTAATAGTCTTTCCTTAAAGTCAGATTTACGGAAAACTCTTACAAGAAATGGAAATAACTAAAGAAAAAAAATACTATATAATGTTTTTTTTGGAAACATAAAGAAAACAAAACTTTTGTATTCTGTTTCAAGATGATAGTTTTGCACAATAATATGCAGCACGATTTGAGTAAATAAAAACTCGATATATTCATCTATCATTTAAAAAAACTTTTAGTAACCACTACCGACTTGTCCTATCTAACGAGGCATTTTAACATAATCTCCGGCTCTATCTGAAAAGAATTTGTTATTATATTGATTGATTGAAATTTTTGCACAATTCTTTTTATATATTATTCCAATATCATTTAGAATGTAAACAATCAACATGTAATTGATATGCATATATAATAGGTCAACAACTGACAATTCATGGTGATATTTTTATTCTTATTAGTGGTGTAATTGGAAATAGAATGGATGTTTTAGCGTTTTTAAGCCTTCGTACAACTCCTTGTACCAATTACTTTCCTATTGCTTCAATATACAATATTGATTACTTTCAATTGTTCATGCTTGTCTTCGATTGATCAGTTTCTCATAACATTATAAAATGCTTATCTTGGCTAATCTACTAGTATAAAATGAATACATTGAATCATGTTGATTATGATCATTGTCCGATGTCTTCATGGAATTTCTTATTTCTTATTCTATGATATTTCTCCGATCACGAAAACATGTATAATCAACAAACTACCTATGCCTTCTATAGCCTAATATACGCTTTTGGTCTTATCTGTGCTGTGCTAGTCTTAATAATGATTGAATTTGGATATTTCATTTATCATAATATTCATCGAACAAGAATTTTTGTTGAACAACAAGGTGATGGTCAAGTGGCAAGAATAACGTTATTTTGGGAATTATTTATTGTTACTTATGTTAAATTACATGGCATTCATAATACTAATGAGTTAATCACATTTAGAGTCAGCAAAGATCTAAATCGATTAGTCATTGAAAGTTTTATTCAAGCAATTATCAGCCTATTACCTTTTATTAACTTTGGTGTATATTTATTTGTTTTTTTTATAAAATAAATGAACAAATATTTTATATAAATTATTTTTTTTTGGAAACTTCCTATATATTTTTATTTTTATCAGATCACATTCATTGAGCAGTAGCAGAACGATGATTCTGTTGGCGAAAACACAACTAAATTATTTCTATTTAATTTCACTGATGTGAACATTTGTATTAAAAAGAAAATTATAAACCTAATGAAAAGATTCATTACTTGTCAGCATCTGTATTGTTTTCATCATGTGTCTTGTATAATTTAATCGTACAATAAAATCACATATTCTGACGTTAATACACAAGTAACGCTCGTCAGCGGTGACTCGCTTGACCCTCGACTGAATCAAGAAAAGTTGTAATATCTCTCCCTACTCTATTTTTCATTTCCATTCTTCACATAACACGAAGTAGAAACACGTGTATCATTTAAGATTTTTATACTATCCTAAAACTATCATTATAGAGTAAAATTCACCAAGGTAGCGCTCAGCCTGTGTATTCGTTGACCTTTTTCTCCGAGAAATGTTACACTACTACATTTAAGTCAACTTTTTTCAATCATGTTAGATATTCCAACCCTTGATTCCATATAGAATCATAAGAATATAAAACTCTCAATTAGTTCTCATTTTATAAAACAGAAATTTTGCTTAGAGAACACATAATTTTATGGGCCTAACTCCTTATTATGATCGCGATCATTTAACAGTTACGACATTGGTTTAATCTGCTAAGAATCAATTTACAAATGATTCATTTGAGTCTATACTAAAGCACAATTTTTGCGATCAATTACGAGAACGGCTAGTCGTTCGTCGGCACCCCTCTGGGGCGCCACTCACGGCTAGCCGTTCCATCTGTCAGGCTTCGTTGAGCAGCTTATAATT
>JAJEKB010014723.1:203-12135 GCA_022393335.1 Macrotrachela quadricornifera
TATGGGTACCTCCATAATATAGCACTTGAGGATCTATGGGTACCTCCCTCGAATAATGTGAAATGGGGATGAAAGAATATTCTTAACTTTGATATATGAATAAGAAACATAAATTACATTTCTATATTTACTAGTAAATATATTTACTTTACAAAAGTAAATAGTAAATAATTTATTTACTTTACTTTTTGTAAAGTAAATAAATTATTTACTTTACAAAAAGTAAATAGTAAATATTTTATTTACTTTACAAAAGTAAATAGTAACTAATTTATTTACTTTACAAAAAGTAAAGTAAATATTTTATTTACTTTACAAAAAGTAAATAGTAAATAATTTATTTACTTTACAAAAGTAAATAGTAACTAATTTATTTACTTTACCTTATTTACCTAAAGAAAAAGTAAAGTAAATGTGCCACCCCTAAGTCTGATTCATCAAATATCTATCATCTGAACAATCATTTACTGAGGATTTTATAACAAGATAACGCTCGTCGAGGCTGACTCGCTTAACCGTCGACTGAATTTTTATCCTCAAGTTGGTACTTTTGTCTTCCTGAAACAACTCGTTATAACCCTATTTTTATATTTTATTCGTATTTTTTCCTCTATAAATTCGGCTCTAACTTTAAAAATGTGATTAGTATTAGAATTAACCATGTTATGAAATAAATATATTGCGGTAATTATGTTGAGCATCAGAATAATATAAATAACACCGTTTATTCTAATTTAATCAATCTTTGACACAAAATTAATCGTTCAGTACAGTATTATGCGAGAAAATCATATTTGAAAGAAGTATCCCTTACAATCGAGAAAAATATTCAGAAATATAATTTTTCTCTTTATTTTATGGTAGCAACAGCGTTAACATGTGCTTTTTATTTATTTTGTATCACTTTAATATTGGCAATTTACAACAGAGTATACAGATGAATTAGAGTGTTTAACTGGAATGATGGGAAATGAAAGTGCTCTTGATATCATTTCCAGTTGTACTATTCATGAATACATCTTTAAATAAAGTAATATACAATTTAAATTTTATTGCTCTGCAGCAAAGCCGAGAAATATCCGAATTATTTTATAACTAAGAAGATTTATTCTAGCATTTTCATAACCAACTAAATAACAAAAAGTTTATTTTATACATCATTTAAAAATGAATATGAAAAGAACTAATATCTATCAAATAGCATGCACAACATTTTCAATAAATATTAGTATACCCTCAAACCTTCAGACAAAACGAATGTATCCTTATCGAGATAATGAGTTTTTAAAAAACGACTCATTCACGCACGATTATAAAATTTATTATGAAAAACAGTCGTTTTTAAAAACTCATTATCTCGTTAAGCATACATTTGTTTTGTCTGAAAGTTTCAGGGTATACTAATATTTATAAGATCTCTTTATGGACATAATTACAGATCTAAATTCACTCATTTAGAAGTGCTGTCGACAGGGTGCCATAGGTCGAAAAACAAGTAAAACGGTCATAACTCCATCCTAAAGTAATATGGGGATGAATCAACTGAGGGTATTTCACTACTCATTGGGATGTACAAGATAGAAGTAGTCTGAATCCAAAAGCTTTTTACCACCTAAGAAGGCTCGCTCGTCAGTTAAAATGACGTGGTCTACAGAAATCCTATCTTAATCATTCCAGCCGATATGAGTTTAAAACTTCGATAGCCTAACTCGCTCGAAGATAGATAGCTACAATATATGTTCGCCTGATACTTTCGTCTCGAAGCACCTAGGCTTAGCTGTAATATCTATTTCCACAACACATAATTACGGCTCACAAAATTATATAAACTCGGATTAGCTCGATGCGTTTAAGTTCAGGAAGTCAATGGGTTTACTTATCACTCTAGAAGAATCTGATTAGGTCGAGGTTCACGGATCTAAACATGCGATTGGCGGACTGCATAGCCCAAAAGGATCTAATTGCTCGAATGTTCGATGGCCAAAAAACATGATTGGCTGATTCTGTAGCCTAAAAGATTCTGATCAGTTCAAAATTAGGGTGCAGCGATCACTGACCTATGGTACCGTGTTGAAAATGATCGCAGTGATTATTATGTAGATAGATAATTTTACGTTATTGTACTGTCCTTTAACGTTTGACCTTACACCCGACGCTAATCAAACAAGCAAACAAATTATAACTTTTTATGTGGCCCTCCCTTCAGTCAGCGAAATCCGTTGGAAATTTTGATAAAATAATAATATCATTCCATTCCTTGATCGCAAGGACCTTTAGTGACACTTTATTAAAAGTCATTGATTTCTTAGAAAAAACCTTTTATGACCTAAAAAAATCATTTGGAAATCTTGAAAAACTAATAATGCCATTCGATTTCTTGGCTCCGACAGCTTTTGGTCAAACTTTATAATGGTACTTTGAAGCCTTTGTGTTCTTTTGACCTGCGACACACACACGGACAAACGCATTTTAGTTTTTTTCAGATCATCCTCCCTTCAGGCGAAGGGATAAGAGGGAAAAAAAGAACACACAATGCTCTTCATCACCCACCATGAGGAAATCCTCGGTTTGTAACAAAACATCTGTTTTTGACGAAAAATAGCAAACCTTATCCATTCCTAACATCAATTGATCAATTTCGATACCAGCACTATAGGCGATTGTGTTCATCACACCCCATGGTAAAATCAATAACTCACAAAAAAAGCAGCTGTTTTTGATAAAATATACCAAACCTCACTAATTCCTAACATCAATTGATCAGTTCAGATATCGCCACGATAAACAATGGTGTTCGTTACACACCATGGAACATGCTCTGGTAAAACCCGGTCGCAAAGAAATCTGCTTGATCGAAAACCTAAGGATATATAAACATGATGTTCCTTTGACCCGAATACCAGAAAACGAACGCATTTTAGTTTTTGCATATGACCTCCCTTCAGTCGAGGGAACAGGATCTAGTGACACCGAGCCCCCAACAATTCTAATTGGTCCGAAACCTAGGGTCAAGAAACACGGTCTGATGAAATCTAGTCACCAACATTTCTGATTGGTTCGAAACCTCGGGTGAAAAAAACGTTTTTGGTAAAAAGGTAATTTTTTGGGCCAAAACAACATTTTTCGTAAAAAAATAATTTTTTGGGGTCAAAAAAACTTTTTTGGTAAAAAAAAACATTTTTGGGCAAAAAAACATTTTTGGTAAAAAAATAGTTTTTTGGGTTAAAAAAACATTTTTGGGCAAAAAAACATTTTTCGTAAAAAAAATTATTTTTTCGGTCAGAAAACTAATCATACCAATCGATTCCCCCGACCCCGATTACCCTTGGTCAAACTATATAGAAAATCGTTATTTTCTTGAAAACATTTTTTTTTGACCTTTGACCTTTGACCTGCGACAGACGGACATACAAACGCATTTCACTTTTTTTCGTATGACCCTCCTTACAGTCGAGGGAATTAGTAATTTCAACTAGAATTATTACATGTATACACACTGGCTTTCTTTTTAGACATGTTTGAAAATGTGATATAAGACTACATACAACAACTTCTCCTCGTCCTACGTAAATATATGAATAATATCATAACAATAAGTATTGAAGCTTTTGTAAGATTCAATTTAAAATAAATATTAAAAATTTTGTAAAAGATTCAGTTAAAAATAAATGTTGAAAGTTTTGCAAAAATTCGATTTAAAATAGGTATTAAAAATTTTATGGAAAATAAAACTAAAATAAGTGTTATACTATCATTCATATATATCTTTTTTTTTCGTTTTTGTCTTCCCTCTCTTATCTTATAGATGATAGACACAACATATATATATATATATATGATTGATACTTTAACAATAAGTATTAAAGCTTTCGTAAAAGATTCAATTTAAAATAAGTATTAAAATGTTCTGAAAGATTCAATTTAAAATAAGTATTAAAATGTTCTGAAAGATTCAGTTTAAAGTTCTATGAAAAATTCAATTCAAAACAGGTATTGAAGATTTTGCAGAGAATTAAATTAAAATAATTGTTATATTATCATTCATATTTATCTTTTTTTTTTCTTTTCTGTCTTTCCTCTCTTATCTTATAGATAACGTACAGGACATATACATATACACATATATACATATATATATATATGATTGATACTATAGCAATAAGTATCAAAGCATTTGTAAAAGATTCAATTTAAAATAAATAATACAAATTTTGTAAAAGATTCAGTTAAAAATAAACATTAAAAATTTTGTAAAAAGTTCAATTCAAAATAAGTATAAAAGATTTTGTAGAAAAATAAATTAAGAATAAGTTTTATACTATCATTCATATATATCTTTTTTTTTTCTTTTTTTGTCTTCCCTCTCTTGTCGTATAGATGATAGACACAGCATATATATATATGATTAATACTTTAACAATAAGTATTAAAGCTTTCATAAAAGATTCAATTTAAAATAGGTATTAAAAATTTTGTAAAAGATTCAGTTAAAAATTAAATATCAAATCTAAAAATATAATACATTTTAAAGTTAAATAATTGAATAAAAAATTTTTATTTAATATCGAAGTAAAAAATAGTCTGCCCCTACCTTTGAGTGTGATTTATTACCTCTAATAGTGCAACGAACACAACTATAATAACCTGTACACTCGTTAAGATTCATTAATAATGATTGTGCTGGTTTATCAAGTGTTGCTGCAATTAAATATGCATGTACTTTGATAAAATTATCATTTAAATATGTAGGAAATATGTGAAATCCTAGTTCCAGTTGTTGTAATTCGTCCACCCAATCAGTTATAAAACTTTGAAATTGACTCTTCTTCGGCTTCTGACCACCCATAGACATTGAACAAATTATTAAATTATTCAAATCAAATCTAATGGAACGTGATAATTCGTTAATAACCATACAGGTAACCCACACTGATCGTCTGAACTTCTTTAACACAATGCCATCACTGTTTAAAAGAAGGGTTACTATTTGTCTTTTTGAATCAAGTAATCTTTCTTGAACAAGAATGTTACATCGGTATTGACCTTCATGAACATCACTTATCCTGGAATTATTATTAACATCTGGTTCAGTCATAGTTTTATGTCACTCCAAAATTGATGTTATTTGTGGAAGAATTTCAAATGTACATAATTTTGTTGGAGTCGATACAAAACCAGTTTTTGACTGACAGTTTACATTCTCACATTTAAATGAGTTAGTTCCTTTAGTGCCACAAATTGAACAAACAATGTATGTTTTACCTTGTAAAGTATTCTCGTGGTTCTCTGTAACATTTTTCTCAATAGAACGAAAATCAACTGGAACATTTGAAACACCAAAATAACGTAGTAAGTTACATAAATCATTAATACAGGACTTAGATAATTTATGCCTGTGTCTAAAAAGAGCAAGAGCAACTGAGATTTCTTTAGTACTAGGTGCAGAACACCGAGTATTATTGATACTAATATCACATTCTGCATCCTCAGAAATTTCATCATCATCACGATTACCATCATTTAAATTCGAATTGATGATAGGTGTATTGTTCATTGGATTTTCCAATGAAGTTGAACTCGTGTCAGGTTGTTCTTCCTTTTTATACATCATCATCAAATTGTTTATTTCATCGTTTTCATCTTCAGTTTCAATACTTTTCATTCTTTAATTTTTATTGCAAACATTTTTTTAAAAATTACTTCTTACAATGGAAGGGTGTGTACTGATAAGCAAGATAGATGACCGTATGGGGTGCAAAAGATAACTCTCACCGAGAAACTTATAAATTTAAAATATTAGCTGCCGATGGCGTAACTGAGCTGAGATATTCAATTTTTAAGTTATGCATTATATGCATATATGAGTATATATATATCTAATTACACATGAACTATTTTCATCATCGTTTTACGCGACCATCAAATATTTTAGGAAACTAGTTTTTAAAGTCCTCATGAGGTTTATTGATAGTAGTTAGGCTTCTCTAGATACGACTTCGTATGAAATTCAACAATATCCAATTGAAAAAAACAACTACTGTACTTGAAAAGTGTCTTTCTGTAAAATATTCGAAAATTAAGTGCATTGATGCGTCATTTAAGAGTTTAATATATTTCTTCACCAATTGGTATTCGTAAGACTGAATCAGATGCGCATTAGAAGTAACGTTCCTTCTTTTTTCCGTCACAATTAATAACTGAAAAGATTGTTCTTGTCGTCTAAAAAATGAATTTGGTGAACATTGCGAAACATCTACTTCATTTAACACAAATGGAATTTGGTTCTCAAGATTCAACAACAAGTGCTGATGAAATTTTCGCTTCTCAACAATTATTCAAAATTTTAAAATCGTTTCAAGATAGCTGCTTCAGTGAATTATACACCGATCAAACGCTCGATTTCCAGGATGAATATGACGAAATGATGGATGAAGAAGAATCAAACGATGAAGAAGAATCAAGCGATGAAGAACAGGATTTTGTCGATTACGATGGAAATCAATCGTTAGACATTCAAAATAATTTTACATTAGAAGAGATGGAAGATATTGTGGAATGGGTTGATCAACATCCGAATTATAAAATTGCAACCATTAAACATCATTTCCGAAAGGTCAAGTATATGTATTATATCACAAGGTTTAGAGAATACATTAAAATGAACGGCACAAGATTAGACAAACTGAAACAAATTAAAGAATTCATGTGGAATGAATTTTATATGAAGAAAGCAGTTGAAAAAGAAGCAGTTCATGATAGTGATCTGGAACTCTTTGCTATTCAAAAAGCGAGAGAATTAGGTTGGGACAATTTCAAAGCAAGTTTATCATTCATCAAGGTGTTCAAGAGAGAGTATCATATTTCATCAAGAAGATACAATAAACTGATTACACGAATTTCTTCAACAAAAAAAATTGTACCTTGAAAGGTATGTAAATTATTACTTGCGTTTCAGTTTATTTACCTTAATGTGGTACATATTTTAGATGCTTATGATTGGATCGAAAGTCGAAGATCTTTAATTCTGAATTAATCTCCTGCACAAATTTTAAACAGTGATCATTGTTCATTTCAGAAAGAACATATTTCTCCAAGAACTCTTTCTTTCACTGGTGAAAGAACAACCGAAGTTGCTGTTAAAAAGAAGAATAATGTGACACACTCTTATACCGTACAGCCTATTACATCAGCTGATGGTCAATTATTGAACAAATGCTTACTTATTCTTCAAGAAAAAGAAAATGAATTCGGTAAAAGAGTAGAAAAAGACTTAATTATACCTTCAAATGTCGTAGTACGAGCTTCGAAGTCTGGCAAAAGTAGCGATGAGAAACATCGCACTTTTTTAAATGAAGTTCTACGTCCATTGGTTGGTCGAAAATTTCTTCTTTTCCTTGACGGTTGGAAAACTCAAACTGATCTAAAAAAATTTAGAGCAGTATTTCCACATCCAGACAGTCAGTTATTAGTTTTTCCTGAAGGGTCAACTGGTCATATTCAACCTCAAGATTTATCTTTATTTCGTTTTTGGCGATACTTTCACAAGAAAATCGAGCATTATATTCATATCAATCGAACAGAAATGAATTTGAATGATCGTCAATATTTCATAAATATGCATTCCATCATTCACAATCAACTATCTGCTCCACCATTTAAAAATCTGATCAAGTCTGAATTTACACAAGGCAAAATACTGAACGAAATAGTTGGTGAAATCAACAAACCAAAAGATGTTTGCTTTAAATTCTATGATCTTTATTGTTCATCAATGCGATGTGAAGAACGAACTCTTCTAGCTTGCGCTTGTTGCAAAAGACACCTTTATTACTATCATTTGATTGAAGATCTTCATCTACATCTATAGCACATATTTTGAAATATTGTAGTTTGTTGATTTCTCGTAAAATAAAATCAACGATATTAATGGATGATGAATTTTTCTATATAATAATCGTATATCTTCTATTGAGTATTGTTGAATTTTATACGAAGTCGTATCTAGAGAAGCCTAACTACTATCAATAAACCTCATGAGGACTTTAAAAACTAGTTTCCTAAAATATTTGATGGTCGCGTAAAACG
Source organism: Macrotrachela quadricornifera (assembly GCA_022393335.1). Taxonomy (NCBI): domain Eukaryota; kingdom Metazoa; phylum Rotifera; class Eurotatoria; order Philodinida; family Philodinidae; genus Macrotrachela; species Macrotrachela quadricornifera. The sequence continues at coordinate 8,289 of JAJEKB010014723.1, forward strand.
ATGATGAAAATAGTTCATGTGTAATTAGATATATATATACTCATATATGCATATAATGCATAACTTAAAAATTGAATATCTCAGCTCAGTTACGCCATCGGCAGCTAATATTTTAAATTTATAAGTTTCTCGGTGAGAGTTATCTTTTGCACCCCATACGGTCATCTATCTTGCTTATCAGTACACACCCTTCCATTGTTAGTTACTTACTCAACATCATTAGAATCAGCAGGACTTGTTGAAGATAGTAAAGTATTATGAGCAGCACGATTTACAGCAGCTCGCAATTGACGAACACGCGTTTTAGCGGAACGTACTGGAACATCATCATCATCATACATGTTAATCATCTGGAATTAATATATATATATCTTACTCTGATTAATCGATTCATCTATCAGCTCAATATCTCATTCAGAAACTATTATTTTACTGTTTTCTTTATATAATTTTTTTCGGATGAATATGAAAACTTACCTTGTTGAAATTTAGAGAAAGAAATTCTATTTATTAGATGGTATTAGTCTGATTGATTGTATCGAATATACGTTGCCATAATACCAAGGTTTTTACTATTTTTTACACAACGAATGTTAACTACTCATGTTTTCGATCAGAACACGTTTTAATACTAAAGTTTTTTTAATTCTATTTTGGTATTTGTTTAAATAAAAAAAAAGTTCAGATAAAAAAGAAAAAAAGTGCGTGCAAAAAATTTTTTTAGTCCTCATCTTCATCCAATTCATCATCGATAATCAAATCATTTGTTTCTTTATCGTCTTCTTCATCTCCATTTTCATTATTTTCTTCATGTTCTTCTTCAAGATCACATTCTTCATCTTGACTTTCATCCTCTTCTCCATTGCTCTTAGATGTATCATTTTGAAGTCCATCACTATCATTAAGACTATTGCCGATTGATCAACAATTTAATTGTTGATCACGATAATGTTTCAATTTACGCATTTCACACCTTGCGCTCCTGATTGAAGTAGCAATAGCTCGACGCATATCGTTCATGGTAAAATTTAAACTATTATGAAGAGTTCGAACATAAACTAAAAAAGCAAAAAATGAGTAATCAAAGAGATATAGAGAAACTCACGATAAATGTTGTTCAACTGTGCTCGTGGTATATTTGTGATCGAAATACAGTTGGCTCGTGAGGTAATCGTTGGATAGAGAAGTCGAAACAGTTTTAAGGAAGATCGTTGAGGAGTTTGAGCTGCAACTGTTACCATAGCTGTTTCATCAAGATCAAGGTCATCAGCAATTTTTTTCAATGTTCTACCGTCGCCTTTAAATATACCATTATTGTTCATAATATCAAATAATTCTTTCAACCATTCGACAACCTCGGCATTCGGACGTGCTAAATAAATAGCAATATATGATTTGTTATTTTCAATTTATCGAGAGAAAGATATGAAATATTTCATCTAAACTTTTATAAGAATAAATATAAAGTCATTTTGTATATACTTTTAAAGCTTTTTTGAAATACTTTTGTTATTTCTATTTCTGTTCCAACGCAACTTTACATCGTTAAGAACTTTTATCTAATCAAAATATTTTTTTCAATATAGAGATGTAATGCATTTCCAGGAGTGCACCATTTAACTAAATATAATTTAACTGTTGTATTTAATTAAACACTTTTATCTAGTGTTTAATATAAAGTATCAGAATTGAAAATACAATTCAATTTCAAAAAAGTGTTACAATTGAAAAAATAGTTAAATTTTAAATAAAGTATCAGAATTGAAAATCTAATTCAATTTAAAATAAACTATTAAAACTAAAAAAATAGTTTAATTGAAAACAAAATAATTAAATGAATAATGCAAAAATTGTAAAACTACGCCCCGTAATGTTACATTCTTCAAACCATTCATGTGTTAGTTTAAGTTTAAATAAGTTAAATTCTTGAATACCTAAAAATTGAATTTAATATTATATTAAGATAGAAGAGCCACCTCTAGTGTTTTTAACATTAATCTTTAATTTAGAGATATATAGATTACGAGTTTTTTCTTATCTTCTTCTGATTGTTCTTGCTTATTCATATGATAAAAATTAACGATCATATTGTAATACTATAAGGTAATATATACATAAGGTTATTTAAAAATATTGAAATTCAAGAGTAGAAAGAAAACAAAGTTTTTTCCAAAGCGATTCAGATGTTCAGCTCTTTGAAAGAAAATATTTATATTCAATAATAAAATTAGAGAAATATCTATCTTTTATTCCAAAGATAATACAATTGATCAATCAGAATCTTCTTATAATAATTAATATTAGTAATAAAATACTTCGTTAAATACTACACATCGATTAATCAAATTCCAACTAAAGATTTAGTCATTATTTAGAAACCAAAAGCGCATTGAACTTACGCATGGTATTTGCTCTTAAATCAGCTAATTGTCTTTTCAACACTTGATAATCTTTTTTCCATTTTGCAGCTAGCTTCTTTTCATTTAAGTATAAACGTTTCATTTCGCGATATTCTAAAGAACCCTCAACCAACGAAACAACAGCAGACTTCTTTTTTTTCAATTTGTATGAATTATCTTGACTTGAAGCAAACGATTCCTGAGACGTGGATCTTTGTTTTGAACTATTAAAAACATAAATATGATACAAAATCGTCTATACAGCAAAAGAAAGAAGGCAGTACTATTATATTACCTATGTGTATTGGCAGATTTACTTCTGTTACTTGATAAAGATAGTGATGCTATACCTCTAAAGAAAAATAAAAGTTAATCAGCATATTTCATGTGATATACTAACTGAGAACTCGGACTTGCTGCAAAGTGATCGACATTGCTTAGTGGATCAATATGTGAAGAATTCAACCTATTATTAGAGGATAGAACAATAAAAATAATAACACAGTATATGCATTTACTTTTCGTTCGTTGAGAGCGAAACCTTTTTCAATGAACTAAAAATTCAATAATCCAACTTTCTATTATTTACAAAAGAGTAGCTAACCTGGTTTGAGAAATTATAGAATTATTCACAGAAGAACCTGTTGATTCAACATTATGTTGTTGCGATTGAAAAGACCGATTAGTAGTAGATAGAATTTGTTTATTCTTATTTTTAGGTAATGCTGTACTTTTTGATTTTGATGATGAAGACAAAGAAATTGTAGATGATAATGGTGTGCTGGTTGTGATCATTGAATTATGACCGACAGTACCTTCATCAAATAATTTATCTTTCAAATGATGAGATATGTTCTGGTTTTTCTTCTTCTTTTCCACAAATCCAACATCACTTTCACTCATATTCTCTTTGTCTTGTTCATCTTGTAATGGTGTGATTGATCGAATACGTTTAGATCGAGGTGAACTAACATCTCGATTACCAGTAGATAAAGGACCAGATCGGTTCATGAATAAAAAAATCAAATAAATAATATAATAAAATCAAATAGATAATATAATAATATCAAATAAATAGAATATTTGAATCAATAATTAAACTTGAACTGAATAATATAATAGAATCAAATAATGAAACGTGACTAATGATACAAATAAATATGTGATGAAATTTAATAAAAAATGTAGAAAATAATATATAAATCGATATGAGTGATGATTTGGTAGATATAAATTTTCTCGAAGAAAATTAATCAAGAATTATCTAAAAAAAATCATAAAATATATTAGAAATAGTAAATACGCTAGTAGGTTAGATGTATAATCAAAATTTCTAAACTATTATGTAGAAGTTAATGGAAACAAAATAATATTTCGACAGAAGTTAAATATCAGATATAAAGAAGGGTGAATAAAGATACCATTGTTAATCACGGCAGCCGAGAATA
>JAJEKB010014734.1:2996-17499 GCA_022393335.1 Macrotrachela quadricornifera
ATTTTTTTTTTTTTTTTTTTTTTTTTTTTTTTTTTTTGGTGACAAGGCTTTTATTGATGATGGAATATGACAAAACTAGCATTACAACAACAAAAAGTAAGAAAAATGAAAAAAAGAAAAATGAAAATTAACATGCAGTTTTGCCATTCAATAGAAGCTGGAGCGAAAAAATAAAGAAAGAGACCCATGACAGACGTCTTTTGTCTCAAAGATTGACTTTATAGATACGATGTGGTATGAATAGATGTGTTAATGATGTGATGTTGTTTGATGTTGCGAATATCTTGAATATTGGTTGTCGTTGTTACATATTGTGTATCAGTTTATGGTGATGAAAGAGAAATAGCTGAATAACAAAAAATGAATAAGCCAAAAGCTTGACCCCACTTCATATTTGATATGAAAATGAGAGGCAGGAAAAGAAATAGCTGAATCACAAAAAATAATAAGCAAAATGATTGACTTCACTTCGTATTCAATATGAAAGTGAAGGACAGAAAGAGAAATAGTTGAATGACAAAAAATATCAAGCAAATACATTGACCACACTTCATATTATATATGAAAGTGAAAGACAAGTAAAAGAAATAGATGAATGATAGAACGAATAAGCAAATGTTTTGACACAACTTCGTATTCGATATGAAAATGAAGGAAAGATAAAAGAAATAGCTGAATAAGAAAAAAGGAATAAGCAAATACATTGGTACATTTCTCGTTATATATGAAAACAAACTCTAAGTATGCGATTCCGATATAACGATTTTTGTACGGATTTGATCCACCTAACAATAGTCTACATACTCGATGCTACTATTATATGTATGGTAAGGTGATTTTTTTGCTATTCTAGATTTGGTTGGATCTTGCTTCTGAAATACGAAGAATAGTATGTGATGTTGCTTGATGTATCTTTGATGATGATCATCATTGTAATATGTTGATTGCATGTTATACGTAGTAATAAATTACCGAAAAATGGATTTGCTTGATGTTTAAAAACGAATAAGCAAAATGATTGACGCAACTTCATATTACATATGAGAATGAATAAGAGAAAAGGAAATAGCTGAATGATACAAACGAATAAGCAAAATGTTTGACATAACTTCATATTAGATATAAGAATGAAGGACAGAAAAAGACATGGCTTAATGAAAGAAACGAATAAGCAAACGCTTTGACACAGCTTCATATTATATATAAAAATGAAGGGCAAGTAAAAGAAATAGATGAATGATAGAACAAATAAGCAATGCTTTGACACAACTTCATATTACATATGAAAGTGAAAGACAAGAAAAGAAATAACTGAATGATCGAACGATTAAGCAAATGCTTTGACACAACTTCATATTCGATATGAAGTTGGAGGAAAATTAAAAGAAATAGCAGAATGACAAAAACTTAATAAGCAAATACATTTACACATTTCTCGCTGTATATGCAACAAACTCGGAGTATGTGATTCCGATATGACTTTTTTGTATGAATTCGGTAGACCCAACACTAGTCTACATACACGAGGTTACTATTATATATAAATAAATAGGTGGATTTTTTATAAATTCATAATTTTATAATTTTAAATTTGTTGCAGTATTTCTTGCAAATGTGTCTTTAATATAATGTCATTATTTACTGTTGCTGTTTGTATTGAATTAACTAGTAATGTTGTGGCGTAATCTTTGATTTTTGGGACATTACTGATTTTGTGAATATAATCTACTGATGTATATATGGGTAGACCAAGTGCAGCTCTGATAGCTTTATTTTGAATAATCTGCAGTCTATCCCATATTTTGCTGTTGGCTGTTAAAAGAACTGGAGAACCATAAGTGATAATTGTTCGTGCTATGGCTTTAAAGATGTTTATCATAGTCTTGTCATTTGGTTCAATTGCTGCCTTTGATAGAAATCGTAAAAGACTAATACGACTAGCTATCTTTGCTTCTATATGGTGTAGATGACACTTCCAATTTAAGTTTTTATCGATGATAACACCTAAGTATCTTGTAGAATCCAGTGGTTGGATTATTGCGTCTTCGACTTTAACTATCACTGGATTTTTTTGCTTCTTTCTTGGGTGGATACTGAAGTGTATCAATTCCGTTTTTGTTGGTTGCAACTTCAGCTTCCATTCATTGCACCAACTTTGAAAAACATCTATGGACAATTGTAGTCTTGATGACAGACTGGTTAGTGTGTTTGACGATGTCCATAGTGCGGTGTCATCAGCAAAGAGACCATGTTCAGTGTGTGGTGGAATATCATTCATTGAGTCGGCGGTATAAATGATGTATAGTAATGGAGATAATGGTGATCCTTGCGGTGTACCACTCTCCAATTTAAATGGTCTTGATAGAATATTTTCCAGTTCAATGGAAGCAGTTCGATTATTGAGGAATGAAATGAGGTATTTGGTTAAATAGTGTGGCAGACGTAGGTTGTTAAGTTTGTAAATAAGGCCATCGTGCCATACTGAATCAAAAGCAGCTTTTATGTCAAAAAGAATGACTGCTGCATGACGCCTTCGTCGACCACCATAGATTTGTTTTTGTGCATATCTTTCTAGTCTTACGATGTTGTAAATTGTGCTTTTCCTTGAACGGAAACCAGCTTGGTGCTGTGGTAGAATATTCCGTCGTTCAAGTTCTGCCATCAGTCGTTGTTTTATTATTTTCTCCAGTAGTTTTCCCATGCAACTGAGTAAACTGATTGGTCTGTAACTAGAAGGATGTTTCTTCACTTTCTTCGGTTTTAATAATAAGATGATGTATGCACTTTTCCATGAGTTTGGTATGTATCCCACCTTTAAGATCAAGTTAAATAGATTTGTCAGATGATAAATCAATAATTTTGAGTGATTTTTTAAACACCTATTATGTACATTGTCGGGACCTGTGGACGTATTGCGAAGTTGTTTAATGTTGCATTTAACTTCTTTTTCTGAAATTTTCTTCCACTTCTTTTTATTGTAATTGGTGTTAATCCCGTTCTTGATGATGTTTGCTTCACGTGTAACTTGATCGTGGAATGGTAGTGTATCAGGTGGTTGAAAGTAGACTTCTCTTTGAAAATAATTCGCGAATAGGTCTGCTTTGTCCTTGTCTGATGTTGCTGATATGTTGTTGTACTGCATGGAGTTCGGAAATGTTTGTCTAATCCTTTTATTGTGAAATTTACGAACAGTAAGCCATACTGATTCCGAATACATAGTTTTATGACACAAAGACGACATTAATTTCTTAAAGTTATGTCTTCTGTCATTCCTAAGTGAATTGGTCAATAACAACTTGATGTTGTAATAATGTTGTTTTTCTATATCATCGCCGCTCTTTTTCCATTTTCGATAAGCTTGATGCTTAAGTATAATGAGACGTGCTGATGTTTCACTTGGTGAAAAATTTGTGATGATTTTCTTCGATGTTGGTATGGCTTCTTTTGTTGCTGTTGTTATACTGTTCGTAATAAAGGATGTATATTCTTCGATGTCCAATGTTGATGATAATAGACGAGTGTTGTCCCATAACATTAGTTGTTCATTTAATTTAATTCTAAATTTGATCCAATTTGCTGCCTTGAAATTTAATGATATTCTTGGAGACATAGGTCTTGGTTGTGCTCCAATTGGAATAACAAAAGTTAAAGGTTTATGCCCACTTTGAACACCTATAGTTGGATGTGTTTCAACATTTAAGATATACGTATGAAGAGGTTGACTGGCTAAAATCCAGTCAAGTTTTTCTTCATAGTTGTTCTGTTCGAATGTTGCACTATCATCGTCTATACAATCTAAAAAACCTTCATTAATTATATTTTGCAGCTGTCTTCCCTTTCCATTTGTTCTTCTTGATCCCATTGCATAAAGTGCTGCGTTGAGATCACCTACTATGATGCAATTTTTATTTAAATTGTAAATTTCTTGGAAGAGGTTTGAATGTAATTTGGCTCTTGGTGGTACATAGATTGAAGCCAGCAGTATTGAACTTAATGTAGATGTTTTGATGTCTATGGCAATAATTTCATTTTTTTCGAATGTTTTGTTCATAATTTCATCACATTTTATGTAATCTTTGACAGCTAATAAAACTCCTCCACCTCGGCTTCCTACTCTATCATTTCTGAAAATGTTGTAACCTTTAAGAGAAAATGGGATATCTCTTTTCAGGTTTGTTTCATTTACAGAGATGACATCGTAATTGGAAAATCTAGCAAGGAGTTCATCTTTGTGTTTTATTATAGAATTGATATTGATATGACAAACACTAATCTGCATTATTGCTTGCCTTTAGATCTTTATTGTCCATTGATGTTTCTATTGAGCTGTCAAGTGAACGATTTCTTTTGGCTGTTTTGGATGTAGCTTTTTGTTTTCGTGGTGGTTTTGGTACAGCGTCATTAGTTGTGACAGTTGGTTGTGTTGTTGAAGTATTTAAAGTAGTTGGTGTTTTGGATGTTATATCCGAAGATGTGGTAGTTGGTTTATTGATTTTTTTAAGTGGTTTTTTGGTAGTAGCTGCATGTTGTTGTTTTTTGTTATTGTTGTCGATTATCATTTGAACGTCTTCATCGCTATCAGTAGCTGAGTCAGATGAATCATCATTAACTAAGTTTTCGACTGAAGAGATGTTTTTTTCTATTTTGTTGATCTTTTGCTGCAGTGACTTAAATAATCGTTTTGTTGTTTCTTTGATTATTTTTTCCATTTTTGTGGTGAGAACATTAATTAATTCATCTAAAATATCATTTTGTAGATGGGTATGTTGACGTTGGTTCATTGATGGTAATGAAGGAAATTCATTGGCATCGTATAAAGCTGGTACTGCTGTTGTTGTTTTTGGTGTTGACGAATATTGATTTACTATGACGAATATTGATTTACTATGACGAATATTGATTTACTACGACGAATATTGATTTACTAGATTTAATTCTAACATTGTTTTTAAAGGTAACGGTTCATCTTGTGGTGAGTAGATTGAGGCTATGACATATATTTGATTTTTGATTATTACTTGTACCGCTACCATATTTAATTGTTGAATATTTATTGGAATCGCATTTAACTTTTTATCAACTGCTAAAACTGCCCCCTCCATGAGCATTTGTACCTTTGCTTGAGAATATATTATATGAGAAGAGTAGACGTTTTATTGTTTTATCCAACACAATAGTTCCTAGTTCATTCAGAGAAATTATAGTTGGATTATGTTGTGAAATCATTTGTAATAAGTCATCCTGGTTCTTGTAGAAATATCTTATATTATAATGAAGTAGTTTCATTGCAGTGGTATTAATATCAGGTTTTGTTCTTTTCTCTATCCAGTTCTTTACTACTTCCTGCTTGTTCGAATTAGCAAACCACTCAGTTAGTGCAGATAAACCTAACTTTAATTGCCATTTAGATAGTCCAGAAGATACACGTGTAAATTTCGTTTCTGCGTTTGTAATTTTGTTTCGAGAGATGCCTTGATGATTATTCACTGTCATTGTGTTGCATTGAAGTTGCTTGTTTTGACTTAATTGATGATGATCGTGCATTTCGTTTTGTACTTGAGTTAGAATTTTCTCTATCCGCCAGAATGATGTTCTTTTTAGTTAATATCGTCATTATGTCGTTATTATATTTTGTTAAATCATCCTTTGCTGTTGTGTTGCGAATATTGGTAAATGAACATTTATACATGGTCTGTATTGTTGGTAAGATAGTTTCATAAATTAACGTTTCTAAATCACTTGTAGTGGACTTGACACTGTCTAATTTCTTTTCCATTTCTATCACCTGATTTATTATTCTTTCCTCTAGTTGTTGTAGTCTTCGTTCCATTTTATTTGTAAATGCAGTTAATATGTTTTCGACATTATTATTTGTTTTGTTATTTCTATTAGGTGGTGCATGCTGTTGTTGTGATTTTAAAGCCGAAGCATATGAATGTTGTCCTGGTTGACTTAATTCTTGGTGTTGATGTTGTTGTCGACGCTGTTCCGGAGTTGCTGATAATGGTGGAAATTGCTGATTGATATATTCATAAGTAAGTTGTTTTTCTTGTTCTTGATTTATTAATAATTGTGTTCTTTTTATCTTCTGGTTTTGCACTATTTGTCTTCTAATTTGCTGCACTTCTGGACAAGCAGAATGACCTGCATAATGATCCTGACCACAGTTCACACATTTTATTTCATTTTGGCAATTATTATTAAATGGATGATCCAGCCCACACCTTATACATAGTTGAACAGGTTTTGTACATTCTTTGGTGATATGAGTGTGGCTAAAGCATTTCATACATTTATTGATTTTTGCAGGTGGATAATATTTCTTCACTGTATTTTTCATATGACCTATTATTATTCTTCCATCTTCCAGTAATTTCATCACTTGTTTTAACGAGCAAAAATCAGCACGAACTAGATTTAAAGGTTTGTTATTAAATGAATGCATTCTTGTTAATTTAATTAATGAAGGATATGCAGTTTTTAGTTCATCTTGTACTTCATCAATATTCCAACTGCTGAAGAATTGCTGTATGACCAACGAATATGCTGATGGAAACATACGTGGTATTTTTATCTCGAATTCATTATTGTCAATTTTATCTGGCCATTCATGTTGATCAAATAATTCTTCAAATGTAGATTCATTATTTGCAAAGATTAGAATTCGTTTTTCATGACCAAATCGTCCTGTAATATCCAAATCAAATCCATTTTTTGTTTTCCATTCTATAATAAGATGTTTTATTAATTTTCTATCATCTAATTGTTCATTGTGTTGTAACTTTTTTAATATTAATGTATAAGGTGGAAATGCTGAAATTTTCCCTGTTTCTTTATTAATATTTGCTTTTGTTGTTCTTGGTGAATTTGAATTGTTTGGTGGAGATAATTGCATTTCAGCTGATTCTTGCCTAAAACGCTTTTTTGGGTTACTGCTGTTGTTATAAGTGCTGGTACTTTTGGGAGTTTCAGTTGTTAATGCTTGTTGTTGAGGGTGATTGGAGTTTTTCTTTAAATCGACTTTCACAAATGTTGTTGGTGATTCATTGTCCTTTGTCATCCGACAGGTTGACGAAAGGAACAAAGGATAGAAAAAAAGAAGTAGAAGGAGAAGAAGAAGAAGAGGAGGAGAAGAGAAGAGAGAAAAAGAGACGAACAAGACGTGACGTGCACGAATATGTATGAGAAAAAGTTCGTGTATGTGTATTAGAGGCGTAAAAATACGTCTGATCACTAGCTATGCATAAGAAGGAATGAACATCTGTTACTTTATCATTGTACCATATTGACTATTTATATCAGTGAATAGTTTATATTGATTATTTAATTGATCGAAGGTAACTGTTCGACAATTATCATTGTTTAAACAAGCAATTTGACAATTTATCAAGTTTTTTGTCAAAATAGTCGTAGATAGTGAATATTGTGGATGAAGATATTGATATTGAATATTGTCAATAATAATCAACATTAATGAACGTGTATTTTGTCAAGAAAAAGAGTATAATTAACAATTGAAGTACTGTATGACATTCAAATAACAATTTCATAGCGTAAAAATCATGACAAAATGCAAACAATATCTGAACTATAAGAGATGAATATGAAATGAGAAGAAAAACTACTAATTATTTCATGTTAAGTTATATATTATTGTTGATCAAACAAATGATTTATAGATGAAGTTACTTCTAGAAACACATTAGTTATTTCTATTTCATGTTTATAACTAATTAAATATGCAAAGTAAAAGAAAGCATATTCTTATGTTTCTAGTTGTATCATCAAAGTATAAATAACACACATTTCATCAGTATTCGAAAATCTATTTATGTACTATGGTTTTTCTAACATATTCTCTGTAAGTACCAAAAAGACGATCAAAATCAATTAATGGAACACCATAATTACATTCAAAAAAAGCATGATGTAAATAATGAAATGCTGCACCACCTGCTGGAGAATCATGACCATCATGACCACTAATTGGTCCAATATCAGCTTGAAATTTTGCAAAAACAAAATGAATTGGATGACAAGAAAAAAGAAGAGGAAAATAAACACGTGTATAATAAAAGAAATGTTCAACTGGATGCATAGATAAACCAGACCAAGGACCAGGATTATGACTTTGATGATGAAGACTATGAAAATGACGATAAAGAAATGCACCGAGATCACCTTGTCGAATTCCATTTTGAATTGACCACCATGGATGCATAAAACGATGTGCCTAAATATATATTATTAAAAAACAGTTAGAAATAAAAATAATTGAAAATGTAACTTACCCAATAGAAATGAAATGCACTCCAATAAGTGATTATTAAAAGAAGAAAAATAGAAAACAATGGTCGAGACCAAAAATCACTATAATAAGGTAATCGATTACTAGCCCATAGCCACATAAAAATACATTGAAGAAAAGATGATTGTAACCAACCAAATGTTGTATATGTTATTTCTCTTGATAAATGATTTTTTCCTTTTTCTTCATAAGGATTAGTTGGATTAAATTTCTTTTCATGTAATGGACCATGAGGATATGGACTGTGATGTGCATGAGTCATCCAATGCCAAAATGAATAAGTAACAAATTCACAAATAATATTAAAAAGAAATACTTTCGATACCCATTGCCAATGCCATTGATTTGCTTGAGGAAATGTTAATGGAAATAACCAAAACCAACATAAAAGTGTAACAATAAATTCTCCTGCACGATCTAAATGACACCAAATAAGATAATCAAATAGTTTTCGTTCCCAAGATGACCATTGTTTATACGATTTAAATATCAATGGATTTGAATAATCTTTTCGTCTATTATGGAGACGATGAATACCAATGATATTATGAATACCAAATGTCATTTTAATTCATAAATGTTCTTTTTTCTCGACATTTATATTAACCAACACGATGTTCTCTCTATCGCATTCTTTATCTTTTCATAAAGATAAGAATAATAAAAATGAAAATTGCACATGAGAAAAATGTTTATAGAAAACAACAGCACATTCTTTTTATTTCGGAGTATGATTAATCTTTCCTAATTCCCTCGAACTAAAAGGAGGGTTATATAAAAAAAATAGTTTGTTTGCGAGATTGTCGGCGGGTCAAAGGTCAAAAGGACATGTGTTCTTTTAAAACATATTAACGATTATATCTTTCACCCATTGAAACTGATGGGGTCCACCGGTGGATCCCACTATATTTTAACAAGAAACTTAATAGAAAAACACTTTCTTTTCTTTTATTCTTAGACGGAAGGTTACACATAATGTGCAATCTGCTTTGCCTTCGCTATTTTCAAAGTCATTTGTTACAATCAGAACAGAAGGTTTTTATTCTCTTTGTTGTTGAATGACACGCTTCGCTTGATCGTTGTTCCCTGTTTTTCTTGTAACAATCAACACAGCGTCGTCGGACATCGTGGGTAGATCCTTTCTTTCCTTTGAGCTTTTGATCAGCTAGTTTGCACTTCAAATGACTGGTTGATTGTTATCTTGGACCAGGTTTCAGCTTCTCGGCTGGCATGCCAAGCAGTAAAGACCAGACGAGACTTTCATGAAACTGCGAAACGGTCACTTTGCTTTCCGTGTAGTTTTCTTGCTATCAATAACTTCTTCGTTAGAACTGACAGATTCAAGGTGCATTCTATCAAAATCCTCATCCAAAGAACTCACTTCACTAAGTGAGCTAGTGCTATCTTCTGTATCGATTTCTTCAAACGACATATGAACTCTTGCAAAATTTCGGTCGTATTTATATACAAGACGATAGAGAGAATACAATAAGGGAAGAAAAGCCGGACACTTCCTTCATTGTTTTTGCACATGCTTCGTATAATATGAAAAAGTAACGTTGAGCGATTATTCAGATGGTCAGAAAAAAATGACTCATTATGTACATTTATTAGAAGTTAACAGACCATGAAAATGAACATCTCAAAAGAATTTTCTAAGAAAACTGTTGTCCTGCTTCAATTTTGGCCTGTTCAACCCAACTTGGTTATGATTGTGGATGAGCAGCAGCTGTACACATTCTTATTCACTAATAGGTACGTTTTTTCTGATGAAGAAGCTTTGTAGCTTTAAGTTTAGTTCTACCCTAGTAAAACTTCTTGTAAGTAAGATCTTTGCCCAGGATGTTTCACTAGGGTGAATACAAATAATAATTTCGAAAGTTGCGATTTTTCAATGAACATAAGCAATGAAACAGTGACATTCACCAAATATTATGTACCGATATTTGCCTACATTGTGATATATTGTGTCACGATAAATCAATTATTGCTTTACGAAAAGAAGAGCATCAATGAGTAGAAGTATTCTTTTCCAAAGTTACGTAGTCATTAATACCAGAAGAAATAAAAAAGTTCTCATATTTTCTTAATTTATTGAACCTTGCAGTTCTAACCAATAATTTTATCCGAAAACCATCGATCGGTTGGCTTTGATGCAATGGCAAGAGGACCAGAAGTACATTTAAATCCTTTACAACATGACTTCTGGGCCAAGACAGGGATTGTTCTTCAGAGCGGAACATTTTCTTGTTAACACAGTTATAACAATCTATATGGTTCTTATGAATATCAACAGTTTGGTTTTAAAATTCATCCTACCAATGAAAATTAAGTGCGTATTTGTTGAGATTATTTTACCTGTGAAAAAATGACTAATACATTTTATGTTAATGGTTGGCAGTTGTGCCAATATTTGATCTACCGAGTAGCAATAACATTTTGAGAGCTTCCATGAAAATATCGAAGAATCAGTGTGAACTGAAGCACATATCAATTTTCCTTTCTTTGATCTCACACGTACGCTAGAATCAACGATGTCTAAAAGCTCTAAGTTCAAATTTTGAGCGTGTTTAGTTGAGCTGATACAAAGTTAGCCCAGACCAACCTATGAGTACTACAGGAGTACTATGAAAAAACCATGAAAATTTGCTTATAAAAAGTTGAATTCTACCGTCAATTTAGAGATTAATTTAAATTTTTAATGCAGTATATAGCAGAAGATAGAGCGTCAAAAACTGAACAAAATCAGCGATTTAGATACTTGATTTTATGTACTAATTTAATTCGTCGATCGGTATAAAACGTGCTTGAGAACATGATTCAATACATTAAATTGAATTATTTTTCTTTCATTTTTATTGTTGTGTGTACATCGAATTGTATTTTGAGAAGAACAATGTGTTCAACTTCGTTTAAACTTCGACGATATTACGCATAATTTCGTTGAAGTGCATAAAAATTCAATCACATCGAAATATCTACGTGTTTCACTTACTCAATATCTGTTTAATCTTATTTAGGTCATTTTTCTCTTTGTCATTATTGTTTTAAAGATATGCTACTAGTGGATGACGATGCATAGATAAAAAAAAACAATTTATAATTTAAAAGGTGTGAGAAATGGATTCATTTTTCGTTACTTTACGATTAACAATAAAAAAAACTAAGGCTATCAAAATGATATTGCATTACTAATTGTGCTTATTTGTGTAAGTAATAAAGTCAATGATGAACTAAAGAAATAGATCTAGTTCGAAACAATATTAAAATTGTCTACTTTACTTCATTTAGGTTGATTATAACAAATAATGGCAAGTGCATGACTAAGTTTTTAAACTAAAAAATAACTCCTCTTTAATTAATGTTTTTACAGGTCAACCTACCTATAAACAATCGAGCGACTGTAAGTAGACAAATTTACTATTCGTCGATATTGCTAAATATGTTACAGTTCCAAATATATCTGTATGTACTTAGTGGTATCCAAAACTAGTAGTAGAGATACTTTATTTTCGTAGAGAACACATGAAGAAATTTTAAAAAGTTTATATCTTAGAAGGTGAAATAAATTGAAATATTTTGGTCGAAATTCTAAGTCCAGGTAATCTTAAATGAAGTACAACTGGTATAACAATTATGAGCAATGGTGAAGGTACAGGTCCAGATCAATTACAATTTCCTGATGGCTTATTTATTGAACCAAAAACACAAATTTTATATGTTGCTGATGTTTCTGGTAATCGTGTGCAAAAACGATATCCAAATGATGAAATCAAAACAGCCGCAGGTCAGCCTAATGGTGCTGCAGGATCAACATCAGACAAATTAGACGGTCCGAAAGATGTTTTTGCAGATGAAAATGAAAATGTCTTTGTTGTTGATGAGAGTAATCAATGTGTAATAAAATGGCCATCTATGTATGATCCAAAAAAATCTGCTGGTACAGTTGTAGCAGTAAGTTATTGATTTAATTTTCACTAAATAAGAATTTCTCCTATAGTTTTGCTCCCAAATAAGATAGTGCTCATTCAAAGTTGTAATATAAACTGTGCTGAATGAAAAGTATCTTTATTGTGATTCTAGGGTGGTAATGGTCAAGGTCTCAATCCATATCAATTAAATAATCCGACTAGTCTATACTTAGACGAACCATATAATATCTTATATATATCAAACGAAGAGTTTCATTCAGTAACACAATGGGAAATGGATACTTATGGAACTAAAAATATAATTGCTGGTATTCCTGGTAGACCTGGTAATAGTCCAGCTCAATTATGTAGTCCTCAAGGTCTGACTCTTGATAAGTATGGTAATTTATATATTACTGATTGTCAAAACAACAGAATACAAATGTTTTGTCCGGGTGCTGTATATGGTATAACTATTGCAGGCACAGGACAAATTGGTAATGCCAGTAATCAATTACATTTCCCTCATGGTATAGCATTTGATGCAGAAATGAATTTATATGTTACAGATACATATAATTATCGAATACAAAAATTTCAAAGAATATAATAAAAGAAAAATTTTGATTGTCATAGTTTTGAAAAAATCTTTATTACTTTTATGTAATATAACCATATTAAGAATAAAAAATGCATCAAAATGATATACTAACTATTGTTTTCAGCATTTACTATTGTATATTATTCGACAAGCGATTACTATTGAGACTAACTAAGTCACGAGTCAGTAGATCTTGTGATTACCTAAAAATCAATTTGCATGCGGTGAAACATTAATGCGATTTGAGACGCATCGTAGCAATACGTGTTGAATATCAATGATAGATAGCGAGATTTTGAATAGAGATGTTCTGGTATAGTAGCTGACATTTCTATGTATACACTCCTGAAAGAATTTCTCCGAAGAGAAGATAGGAAGATCTCAACATTTAAAGTATCCGGAGTACGGCCTTATCTTGTTGTAATATCGATTAAATATTATTGATCATTTTTGCAATTGGGTGTGGGTAACTATAGCACAAACTCAATGCTTAGTGGGAGAATTTAAACATCTATAAAAATTATTCAATACGTGTTGTTGATGTATAAAAATAATGGACTTCTATCTAGAATAGAAGAAAATATTTTACCATATATTTAAAATAAATTTAAGGAAATTCTAAAATATGTTTGCATTTCATGGTCAAATGAACCACAAATGTATGGTCACCAACATATAGTATACATTCAGATCATTCTTAAAACAATAGTTAATAGACGATGTTACTTTCTCAAGAGAGTCGAAGATTTGAATGAATTCCAATAGTTAAGATATTTTAATAATACATGTGTTTCAACTATTTATTCATTCAAGGAATACAATGTAATTACAAAGTGACATCCAACAATCGTGCCTGAAATATGTTTCTGAAAAAACATTTTTAGGAATTCTTCAGATTAGATCTAATCGAATTTTATGAAACATGATCTGAAAGAGAGTGTTGAAATGTTTCAGGGTAGAACGTTGGATCCACTCCCCCTTCCCTCTTCCTCCACAGACTGTTATCAACAGATTCGATGACCTTCGTCACAAACTGTAAACGATACCATCACAGACAGCGACCGACACTGTAATAGCTCTTACTATTCTAGCATAGACTGTAATCTTTAGAGGACTAAAGACCATCATAGACATTTAATTGGACGAACTCTGGATATATGGTATACAACGTAAGCAGCCTCCTCATGTTTCACATATTTAATCCCGCAGGGATTGTGCTAACAGCTTTTACTTTAGAGCAACTCTTTTTCTATTAAAATATTATAAGAGGTTGTTGTCAATATTGTTTTGATGCTCTACCACATTGTTTACTTCAAATATATGCATTATTTTTACAATTATTTGTGACTATAAGAGATGTTAGTAAGATTCTAGACGAATTAGATCATATGTTTTTCCTTTCAGATTTGATTTTCTTTTTTGCACTACGAATTATACATGAGATGCCTAATTTGACTTATAATATAAATGCATCCTCAGAAGTGTTTTATCATTTCAAAAATAAGTAATAAAATAACATAAATTTATAGAGTTGTATCACTCCTATAAAAGTGATAAGTGACGAAGATTTTCTTATAAATTTACAATAAACATATTTCCAGTAATGGTTTACTCTACGTTGCATGTGAGGAAAAATGGGTAATAATAAAAGGCCGAAATAATAACCGAAAACCGAAGTGACCG
>JAJEKB010014737.1:0-10453 GCA_022393335.1 Macrotrachela quadricornifera
AGGCTCAAAATTGGCTGAAATGGAGCCGATTTCGATAATGGACAAAAATAAACTTTACGGTAGAGCAAAACAAACATTGCCACGATGAGCAGCGATGTGGAAAACGTATAAAGGCATCCTGTGGGAACGTGTGTCAAACAAAAAAGTATGCTTTCCAGGCTGAAAACCTTGTTTTTCACAGGTTTTGCTGTAGGAACTGTAGCATTCGAACGGAACGTCGTAGAAACCTGCGGTTTGCGTAGAAATGTAGAGAAGAGTCTTGCTCCTCCGATGCATTTGCCCAAAACAAAAATCCATCATGTCTTCTATCTTTAGCATGCCTGGTTTGCAAAGGTTTGCCTGAAACTCCCCCCCCCCCCAGGCTAACGGGAAAAAACATTTTTTTTTACATTTCACTACGTGCACCAGTCTTGGCTACACAACACCGAAAACTCGACCTCAAAAGCTATTACCATTCTCGAGTTATTCAACTTACAATCATTCGCCTTCTATTTTGAAATGGATAGTAGTATTTTCGATAAACTGTTCACTAAAACTTAAGCAGGAATCTCTTCTTCAAAATCGAATGTAACATTGCAACCCGTCTGTGTATCGTATTGACCTATGAAATTACCAAATTCTTGATGAGCTTTCTCACAACACATGAAGTGAGATCGATCTAGAGAAAATTGAATTTATTGAAGAATATCATTTTTGATAAATTACCACTAACACTGGTAAATGTTAGAGTAATTCCATTTCTCAAGTTGTCTGCTATATCTTTAGCACTAATCGTACGATCACTGGCAACCTCAACATATTTTTTTCCATTTCGCAAAGCTTTATTTCCAACATTAATATAATCTTTGGTCACAGAATCGATTTGAACTTGTGGTACTTGAGAACGATATCTGTTTGTTTTATACTTTGAGTGTTTCATGTGCATAGCCAAAAAAAACAAAGAAATCTTACTGGAAAGCAGAAATATCGATCGTGTCGGGGCGCGGCAGATTCTCAATCGCGATGAAAATTGATGCCGGAAAGTAATACAGTGATGATCGAGTTTCGTCGTGTTGGTTGTAGATCAGCAGCCGGATTGACATCCAGTAGCAGGACGGCTGTGTTCAACTATGTTACCATAATAGTCATACTAGATTCAGAAATAAGTATGGTTTTTTTTTTAAACTTTTATTGATAAAACCAATTACAAATTCGAGAAGAACAACAAAGAGCATTCTGTGATTTACATCTCGTCACGGATCAATTTTGAGTCATTTTAATGAAAATTAGACCCAAAATAAAGACAATTATGAAAACTGTCGTATGCATTCGATTCAGTATGTTAGACTGTAGCTAATCGTATGTATCTTCTAATCTAATTAGAATAATATACGCAGTTACACATTCTTTACTGAGAGATATTTCAATTCTCACATCCATGTCAAGAATAATTGCAAGTGTCAATAGAAAGAAATTTTTCATCTCCATAATCAATATATGAAATCTTATTTACAAACAAATAAAAACATTTTTCTTTTTGGTTAGCAACGATCATTTCTAAGTATTTGAACACTTTCAATACAAAATGATGTTATCTTAATATGAGATTTTATATAGATTTAATAAAAGAATATTTATTTTTTCAAGATTAATATAATGATTAATGAGTAAGTAAAATCTATTAAGCTTTTGTTTTTGATTGTTGATCATTGTCGTTGACAGTTTTAATGAACGCCTTTATAGCATTATCGACGAGTTGTTCGATAGCTGCATCTACTGCTTTTGAGACAGCTGCACGTTGAATAGGATTAGAATCCGATAATTTCTCATCGATTTTAGGTTGGATTTTTTCCTTTATCTGATTGACAACAAGTTTTTTTGAATCATTTGACCCGATCTTTTTACAAGCCATTAAATTGACATCTTTTTCATTCTTTGCTGGATAATCAGCATACAACAGATTGTTATATGGTTTAGGTGCTGCTTGCCGCATTTCTTCAACAATACGATGTTTTTCATTCTAACCAATATAATTAAATAAGAAGAACTCCATTGTTATAGAAACAAAACTTTTAATTGATGATTAAAGTCAAATAGCTCACCTTATAAGTTGAAGGAATAGTAGCACCGAGTTGATGAACAGCTTGTTCAATGTCATGCATAAGTTCTGAATCGATTGTACTAAAGCATTTTCCGATTGTGCTATTACAGTATGAACGTATAAATAATCGTTGATCTAGATATACAATAAATAAATCAAAGTAAAGAATTTAATAAAATATTTCCTGAATTTGTGTGGAATGTATAGGATAATGCTTTTGTTAAAGAGTGGACTATATCACATGCTTATATATCTAATGAAAATGTATCGTTCTCTACTTCCTACTTATTCTAATAGTAAAAGTATATTTCGTCGTTTATTTTGACAAGAGCAATTGTCTCAATATTCTTCTTACTAATGGCATGCTTATTGACATTAAATAAATATGCGAGTTTCGATGGAGAAGAATCGAATGAATATATTTTGCTTAACTTAACCTTTTCTTTTTATTTATTCATTTGAACGACGTAAATATGTGGAAGGAAACAGCAAAATTTCAATTTTATTTTTCGAATGCCTGACGCAAATAACATGACGTCAAAGAATAATTCAAACTTATCATGAACAAATGATTAAAAGCCCACGTCACCTCACGAATCAATTACGACTTTTGATGGATCGATCAGTTGGACCTTATTTTTCTGTGAATGTTAGGCATTGGTAGAAAAAATTACAAGTGATAAAGTGCGAAATTCTGGAATCCTAAACAATCTTAAAAGAGAATGGAATCCAAAAATCCAACAACTACCAAATGATGAGAATACTTCCTATTCCCCGATATTGAACATTGCGGAGCCAGTTTCATCTAATTTCGGAATTTTGGAAATTGAGTGGAAAAAGAATTTCTAGGAATTCCTATCGATTCCAAAATGTTATAATTTTCATTAAAAAATTTCAACGAAAAGTGTAACACACATTTTTCTATTCGACATGTTACTCCTGAATTAAATCACTCTAAGGTGATTTTACATTCATCAATCAGTTTTCTGGATGTTGATGGTATCCTTCTTGTGATGATATCCTATTATATATATTGCATATATGTATGTTCTTACTCTTCGTTTTTCTTAAAGCCTTTTCTCAGTCTTTACTTTGAGTTTCTCTAGATAATGGATCATCTTATGTGATACAAAGACAAGTAAATCATACAGAAGTGCTCTTAACATCATATAGATGGAGCATAACAATAGTACAACTCCATCACCCCGTTATTGTGATCACTGATAATAATAAAAACAATGCTGTAGTAGGAAAAAATTGGGTCGCCGCCAGTACAATGCGATTGGGTATACATTTAATCAATCCATAATGTGTTCACTTTCGAATTGCTTCTGTTATAATAATGCATGAGTAGACTTGAAACCAGCTCAATCTGGTCTAACCTCTCACACCAGAGGTGTCCATAGGACAGGGTTGGGCAGGGCAACCGATTTTGGCCTGCTATTTTCATATATTTTCTGACAAAAAGAATGTTAGTTCAAAATTTAAAAAACAGCTGAGTAATGTTGCGACCAATTTTTATATGCAGTTCCCTACTTGTACCAATAAGTTTAGCTGAACTGGAAACAATGAGAGAAATAAAAACAATGGATAACAGAAATACGATAGTAATTTTGTACTTACACCATAGAATTAAAACAAATGTTAATCAACTATTATTCTTATAGATTTGCGAAATATATCCACCATTAAACAAATTTCTTTACTGTACAATTAAATTTCATTAATAAAATATTGGGAAATATTAGCTGCTGCTAGAAATACAATGTGTTACTTAACAAAAGATCATTGATGTACCACATAAACTAGTCTATATCTTTATTTTAATGTAAAAAGAATGTTGAAGGCTCGGTATGACACAGCTGGACCGAAACTGCATTCTTTTACACTGATCTAGACCAGTCTAACTGCTATTGTTGTTAAATTTTAAAGATTATATCAACTGATGGTCTTTTCCAACTGTGTAAATAAGCAAATAGAGATATTAAAAAATTAAAACTATGATATCTGTTATAAAAAGTTGTTCATGTATATTCGAGTATATTTGGCCGTTATTCTTTACTTTGAAGCAACCAACTGCAATAAGGCAATATTCCAAAGATATTTCAACTAGATTTAACTTATACATGACTTCTAATAGTCCTCGAAGACGCATGTCACCATATATGGTAAGTTCCGAACTGCATTTCTAATGGCTATATAATAGCCTCAAAAGGCTGTCTATCTCGATATGTGACGGATTATAATATTCTGTCCGTCACGGTCTGTGGAGGAGAAAGAGGAGGGTCCAAATTTCTACTCTTAAATACTCTCTTTCAGATCGTGTTTCACAAAAGGAAAGTCTCAATAAGTAAGTGACGGGAGTAATAAAGAGAATTATATTTTCATTTCCAAGATGACACATTCCTAACATTTAGATACCATTTGAACAACTAGAGAAGATTCTAATAGAATTAAATGATTAAGATTCTGACATAAAAATAACATGGGAAGGGAGAAAAAGGGTAAACTATCTGGATGTAACAATTAAATAGTTTTGTACTTTTTTGCAACATTCTTAAGATAAAGCTAGTTCGAATTGCAATTATAATTACGGCATAATTTTATCTTTTGCTTGTGCTACATTTAGCTGCTGATGCCTTTTTTTGTCGATTTATTTTCGAAATGTTGATAAATAGATCACTGGTTTTGATGTCAATTTGTTTTGAACAGGTGCATTATTTTTTCGAAGTCTCATTGATAGGTCACATGATACCTCTACTTCAGGCATTAAACGACTAATTACAATGCTGTTTCTGATGACAGAAGTTTTATTTGTATTTTTCGTTGCCGTGTATAATCGAAGGATCAAGTGCATTTTCGATGCTCTTGAATGAAACTAATATTCACATCACTCAACCGAAACACAGTCATATTATTTTCAACTGAAAAGTAGGTGAGAAATGGGCGCGTTCAATGTTTTATCTCCTTGTCAACCAATCTCAACTGCGAATGATTATATTTCGAAATTCTCCTAACCGATAAATTACTTGACCAATAGGATGCAAAATAGTCTGCTACACCTATGTACACATATTTTGAGTCTAGATGCGTTTTCAATGAAATTTTGAAAATAAATCTCAACCCATCTCAGGTTTGAACTAACGAGGGAACATTCTCAAGTTTTGGAGCGCTTTTGAGTAGGAACTTTGTGCGTCTTGTAGATCTCAGCAAACTATACTTACCCTCAGAATAGTTCGTGACCATGGCTTGTTTCGAGAGCGATATCGAGGTTTTAGTGAATTTGAATCTAAAACTTTGTCCACATAAACACCTTAGCTAGACCAGTTGGTAGAAAAAATTTCAGAACTTTTGAACAAAGTCTCATAGAGTTATAAAGTTTCCAATGTACGAAAGCGTTTTTCATATATAATATATAGAACATGCAGTTTTTAAAAGGTTCTTAACTTTGAGAGACTTTATTCAAAAGCTCTGAAATTTTTTCTACCAACTGATCTAGCTAAGGTATCTATGTGGACTAAGTTTCAGATTGAAATTCATTAAAATCTCGATATCTCTCTCGAAACAAGCCATGAACACAAACTATTGTCAGAGTAAGTATAGTTTGCTGAGATCTACAAGATGCACAACGCTCCTACTTAAAAGCGCTCCAACACTTGGCAATGTTCTATCGTCAGTTCTTGACTAAAGAACTAGTGCGGTTGATCCACTCCTAGACTAAAGAAATGTTTTAGGCATATAGTTTTCAAAAATAGAACCAGCTTGAGAACTGTGAAGTGTCATAGGTCTAATTATAAATGGCACAATAATCATGTGAGAAAAAAATTAGATGAAAGGGTAACAACTTTAATCGAAAGCACAAGTGCTTCCTATTAGATTTATATCGCCTAAAAAATATTCAAATATAATTTTTTTATTTATTATAATTGAAATATAAACACAACTGAAAACGTAAAACTATTCATCTTGAATGTTACTATTGAAACATTCTTCGCTACGTATTATCAATCACTGGAATTGCTGTTTGATTTCGTCTCAATAAATGATCGATATCCTGTTGAATATGGTATGGAATTCTATGTACATCGAGTAGAAGTTCTGTCATTGTCTATATTCGGAATAAAAGATAATATTAGAGAATAAATAAATCAAATATACCGAATTGATGCGCAATGCATTAGCTAAATATTGTGCTCCATGAGCTTGGATTTGGTTTTGCAGGAGATTAATTGTAATGAGTGTCTACATGCCAAATTATCAATACATTTATGAGATAGAAAATAAGATAATGAAATTTACCTTATTTATCGTCAGTGCATTAGCTAAATGTTGTGCTCCTATATCTCCGATCTGAACGCGACAGAGATCAAGTGCAGTAAGTGACTGTATGAAGAATTCATTAGATAAAATGATAAGTGAATAAACATTACTTTATTTCTCTCCAATGCATCTGCAAGATGCTGTATTCCTTGATCTCCGATCTCATTGACGTAGATATCAAGCGTTGTAAGTGTCTGTATGTCAGATTGTATATAATTTATGAAACAGACAAATAATAAGAGAAAATAGATCACTGTATTGCACTTTAATGCCTCACTCAAATATTGTGCTCCTTCAGCTCGGATGTCATTGCCTCCAAGTTCAAGTTGGATGACTGTCTGCCAACAAAATTGCATATGAATATACGACATAGACAGATATAATAAGAGAAAATAAATGAATTACCCTATTGATTTTCAATGCATCACTCAAATATTGTATGCCTTCATCGCCGATTCTATTTCCATAGAGTTTAATTTTTACAAGTGTCTGTAGACAGAAATGTAGATAAGTAGGCGAGAAAAATTGAAAAAGGAACAGCTGCATGCGGACATTTATGCATTAAAAATTTGAAAAGATTAAATCTGAAATTTAATTAAATGATTGACTCTAATTTAATCGAAAAGAAAGATATCGAAAGCATAAAATGAGAAAGTGGAAGATTCTTCTTGTCATAAATATCCATTGCCATCAGTTTTTCTTTTCGCTGTTATTAGAAAGAGATGTAACTAAGCGAACAAATCTATTTGTACAACTGTCTCTCCATCCAATAATAAAAATTACCGTATTACTCTTCAATAAATCTGCCAAATATTTTGCTCCTTCAGAACCGATTTCATTGCATATAAGATCAAGTGTAAT
This sequence comes from Macrotrachela quadricornifera, assembly GCA_022393335.1. Classification (NCBI taxonomy): domain Eukaryota; kingdom Metazoa; phylum Rotifera; class Eurotatoria; order Philodinida; family Philodinidae; genus Macrotrachela; species Macrotrachela quadricornifera. The sequence continues at coordinate 7,262 of JAJEKB010014737.1, forward strand.
GAGTGCCTATGTGCAGATTTGTAAATAAACATGTGTGATACATGAGAAAAAATCTCAAATTACTGTGCTGTTCTTGAATACATCAGCCAAATATTTTATTCCATTACTTTTGATTTGGTTGTATCCGAGTTCAAGTGTGATGAGTGTCTGTATGCAAAAGTTTACATGAATATATGCAACAAATAATAGGAACAAGAAGAAGAGAATATTACCCTATTGTTTTTCAATGCGTCAGCCAGACATCGTGCTCCTTCTTCTTTAATTCTATTGTATACGAGGTTAAGTGAGGTCAACGTCTGTATAGAAGATTACATATGAGATACATAATGACAGGTAAATGAAGTTTACCGTATTATTTATTAATCCATCAGCTAAATATTTTATTCCCTCATCTTTTATTTCATTTGCATAAAGATTAAGTTCGGTGAGTGTCTGCATACAAAATCATTGGTGAACATGTGCTTTTGATAGTAAGAGAATGATGATTACTGTATTCTTCTTTAATGCATCAGCTAGATATCGTACTCCATCATTTCCTATTAGATTGGATCGCAGATTAAGTTTGGTAAGTGTCTGTGTAGAATTGTAAAACATATATACGAGAGAGATGAAAAGAAAATGAAAATTACCGTATTATTCTTTAATGCATCAGCAAGATATTGCGCTCCTTCAGGACCGGTTTTATTGCCTTCGAGATTGAGTGTAGTAAGTGCCTAAGTGCAGAATAGGAAATGAATATATGAGAGATATGATAAGAGGATGAAGACTACCGTATTACTTTTCAATACATAAGCCAGATGTTGTGTGCCTTTAGTTCGCATATCTTTATTGCTAAGATCCAGTATGGTGAATGTCTAAATAAAAAATTGTAAATCATTTGAAAGTGGAAGCGCGACATGGAAGAAAGTTCCTGTGATTGCGTTGCCGATATCATGCATAACTCTAACTAATGGCGTAATCGAGGTAGGTCATGAATGAGCAGCACTCATCTACCGATAATTTTCGAAAAATCGATTTTTTTAAAAACAATGTTTAACTGATCGATGAATTAAATGTATTCTTAAACATGAAAATTATCATTGAAAGAAGAGAAAGACGTATTAAAGCAATAATAAGTGGTAAATATTATCTTCTTCTATATGATCTTATAAGACTGTGTTGCACAAATAATCAGTAATAAAAATAAATGAACTCTCCATATCACCTTAGAAAATCTTTCAAAAACCTTATGTAGATTTACTATCTCGTAAAAGTTCTTAAGAATGGAGATATGATCGTCAATTAACAGCAGTCGTCTAACTATTCTCATGAATACTCGAGAAAAAAACCAAGTGATTCTATTTCAGAATCAGTAGCCTTATTTATAAGGTTTTGAAAGATATGTCGTGTTTTCATCTCGTTTTTCACGATTTACTCGAGAAAAATCTTAATTTAAAAATATGTTTACCCAATAGCGATGATATGTATCAATAATTTGGTCAAATCGTTGACAAACGTTTCGCATTGAACATATTATAGTCAAATCACTTTGTTGATCAAGGATTCGATAGAAAATTTCAATTGGTAGTGTAAGAAAAGAAGCAGTATTTGGCTTCGACATTATTAAAGAAAATACCGAAGACGTGTCTTTTTTGACGTCAACTTTATAAAAGTTTATTATTCTTGCGTTTCTTCTTTGATAGTCTTATCATTTATTTTAAGAACAAACAACAAAAAGCATTCAAACTTGGATGAAGAATAAAAAAAAAAGTTCATTTATCGAGCAAATCTATAACGATATAGTTATAATATCTCTGTTCTTCATTTGCATTTCCACTCTCAAACTTATACTTCATGAGGGAAAAGGTCGTTAATCTATCGTCGTTTGAATGAAAGTAAATTTTATTATTCTTGGTAATTATGATGAAAATTGTCAGATTTGTAATTTGCATGTTGCTTTTTGTTTTTTCTCCTGATGAGTGATGCTGGAAACCTTTATTATCATTTGTTATATAAGTAATTAAATTTGAAATTAATTTAAATTCTCAGTTTACCTATTGGATCTTTTACTATAATTTTGTTGGCATAGAACGAACTAATTAAATATTAAGAAGAGTAGTTTTTTAAAAAAATGTAAGATAATTTATCGTGTTCGTTGAATTCAAAAATTAGATTGTTATCTGGATTAATAGAACTATTTCATTTCTAAATCTTAAACTATAGATTAGCCAATATCTCCTTTTTTCATTTAACATTCTATATTATGATTTTCAATGTCTCAATGATTGATTCTCTTCCGTATGTGAAACTTGATTTTTTCCAACTTAACAAGAATAGATATCAAAATGCAAATTTACTTTTGACTCATATTTTATCAATCCGTTATTTGCTTTCAACGTGCTAGAAAGATAAATTTTTTTTCTATCTAATCATCTCTTCTCTACTTCTTATACAAAGATATAAATATTACTTTATTTTATTCCGAATAAGACTATCAGTTATTTTTAGTTCTTAAAGTGAGTTTAACGGTTTTTGATAAATTGTTTCATAAATGACAATTTTATACTATAATCTAAATTGATCATTGCGATCCTGTCGCACATATCAGTCTTCTACTTTTGTATGGTTGGAAATTTTTGATTCTTGCATTAGTTTATTCGAGAGCAGATGTCATCCGTCATCAAAGTGAAAAAAAAGAGCTAGTAATAGAGTAGAGAGCTTATCAGGAATCTATATATAGCCATTTCATTTTTGCAAAATTTAAATAATATTTTTCTTTCTAGACAATCAAAACAAATGGCTCAAAGTGAAAATTCTATCGAGTATATTTCGAGAATTATTAGAGAGACAACGTATTGGTTTCATGATATACACGTGAATGCTACATCGAATAATACTGGTACAGTAACAAGGACAATTTCGCCCATCATACAAGTTATTATCTTTATGATTGCAATAATTATACTTCATCGTATTTGCCCAAAGATACTTCGATCACTAGTAGATCTTTGTATTGAAATCTGCAAAGCTGTTGCAGCTTTATCCAGTAAACTACCAGAAAAAACTGGTGCAACACTTTTGAATAATTTGTAATAAAGCATCAATTAACTGTTTTTTTCGAGTGCTAACATGTAATTTTTGCCTTTTATCAATGACATTCTAAAGTTTTCGTATGCAAAAGAAAATGACAAAGTTTTGAATAAGATTAGTTAT